>JADRCD010231320.1:0-44643 GCA_019843815.1 Montemys delectorum
TATAGAACTGAAATTTTGTAATCAACTAGAAGCAGCAGTAAGGAGGAGGACTGCACTGAACGTCAGTCAAGTCAGGTCCAGGACAGGTCGGAGTGATAAACACTGTTATTCTTGTGGATTCGGGAAAGGCAGTGTTAGCTCAGTAATTTTTGCTGATGTTCAACTTCAAGGGAAACAGCTTCACAGAGACAAAGTATATCTGTCAAAAATCTATATTCTTTTTAAATATTTACTATAACCAAAGCCTGCACACTTTAAAAATTTAGAATTGACACATAGGAAGATGAACTGAAGTAGAAATTTCTAGGGGTCTTTGGAGATCTTATCTTTGAAATCTAAAAGGAAGGCTTTTTTTTCCATCTACTTGACAGCTAGCTAATGTAATTTACATAAACCCTACAAAACGATCTTTGTGGGTAACCTGCCTGTGCTGTATTCTGTGGTGGTAATATGGTTTGCAGCATATATATGTACCTCCATTTCTATATCTTTTTAAAGTATCTGAGTAAATTTAATAACCTAGCTATAGTTCATTTGTCATGTTTGTTTTTCTTCTTAATAAATTTGCATTTAGAAATAAAGGTGCTAGCAGTCAGTTAAAAGTCTAATATTATATTTTCTTATTTCAAACAGCTAGTTAAAGGCCTTCAGCAAGAGCTGAATCGATTATATTCCCTTTTCTGTTCCCGGAATCCAGACTTTGAAGAAAAAGGGGGTAAAGTCTCAATAGTGTCCCATTCCTTGGGGTGTGTAATCACTTATGACATCATGATGGGCTGGAATCCAGTTGGACTTTATGAGCAGCTGCTGCAGAAGGAAGAAGAGCTGCCTGATGAACGATGGATGAGCTATGAAGAGCGGCATCTTCTTGACGAGCTCTATATAACAAAGCGACGGTAACAACCCGAGCCTTTGAAGGAGCGGGAAATGTCTTTACGGAATGTTAATGTTTGCAAGAGAAAGCCTTAGTTAGGCCTGGAGAGATGGCCCCATGGTTAAGAATCTTTCAGAGGACCAGAGTTCAGTTCCTAGCACCTACATCAGCCTGCTCACAACTCCCTGTAACTCCAGCTTCAGGGAATCCAGTGCCCTCTTCTGATCCTACACGTGCACACAGAAAAATGTAGTTAAAATTGGAAGTAAAAAAAAACTCCTTGCTACATTATCTTAATTTATACTTGCATTCTCATCTTCTTTTCATCCTCTTACTGATGCAAGTCTACAATGAAAAACACTGATTTTGATAGTTTAGTATTGTATAAAAACAGTAACAGTTAAGTGAGCTTTTACTCACAAAGTGTTGTCTGTTTAGTCTTGGAAGAAAATGGCATTTTACCAGAGGCAGGTAGATTTCTGAATTTGAAACCAGCCTGGTCTACAGAGTGAGTTCCAGGACATTCAGGGCTACACAGAGAAAAAGCTGCATCAAAAAGAGAGGGGGGAGAGAAAGAGAGAGAAAGAGGGAGGGAGGGAAAGAGAGAGAGGAAAGAAAGAAAGAGAAAGAAAGAAAGAAAGGAAGGAAGGAAGGAAGGAAGGAAGAAAGAAAGAAAGAAAGAAAGAAGGAAGGAAGAGAGAGAAAGAAATTAAGTTTGACAGTGCTCAGAACAGAATTTTAGATATATAAATCTGGTGAAACATTCCCTGGACCTGAATGTGATTCCCAGCTCCTATGTTAGACAACTCACAGTCATGTTACCCCAGCCTAGCCACAGGAGATCTACACCCTTTTCCAGCTTGTACAGGCGTGCATTTACATTTGCACATACACAAACACACACACACACACACACACACAATTAAAAATAAAATCTAAAGAGTACATTTTACATTAAAAACAAGCTTAGCCGGGAGTGGTGGTGCACGCCTTTAATCCCCGCACTTGGGAGGCAGAGGCCGGTAGATTTCTGAGTTCGAGGCCAGCCTGGTCTACAGAGTGAGTTCCAGAACAGCTAGGGTTACACAGAGAAACCCTGTCTCGAAAAAAAAAAAAAAAAACAAGCTTAGTCATGGTGGAACATACTTGTAGTCCTGGCCTTGTTAGATAGAGTTAGATAGCTCAGAAGTCAGCCTGAACTACATGAGACTGTCTTAAGTAAGGAAGTACATGAGCAAGTGAATGAGCAAGTCTGTATCAAAAAGTGAACTGTTGCTTTCTTGAGAAAGAAATATTGAGCAAAAGTATTACTTGTGAGCAAAACTGAACAGAGTGAGATGACTCAAATAGTCCTCGGCAGAGAAGCACTAAGCTGCAGCTTCTCATGTAATGGACAGACAATGGCAGCTTTAGAAATTAAAGTAGATGGGAGCAAAGCCATGAGAAGACCTATAAAATTCCTTACTAAATCTAGAAAAGGGAAAGGCTTTCTAAAAAAGACCGAAGAGGATAAAGTATAGTTTTTAGAGCTACATAGATGGATGGATAGATAGATAGATAGATAGATAGATAGATAGATAGATAGATAGATAGATAGATAGGGATTGTGTATGTGCACGGGGTAGTGTGAAGGCCATAATTTGCTTCATAAAGTAGTAAACCTCTAATGCAGCACTGTAGTATTTGTAGTGAAACTATAAATGTGTGTGTGTGATCTCATACTGCCTCCTAGGCTGAGGGAAATAGAAGATCGGCTGCATGGATTGAAGGCGCCATCCATATCACAAACACCTGCCTTAAAATTTAAGGTAAGGGAGAGCAGCTTTTCCTTGTCTCAGTACCTCTTGAACATTTGATATGGGTCATGAAACAAATGAGAGTCTAGTCATGAGTGGTTATCGAGCATATATGTGTGCTTGCACACTTTGAAAGAACAATACAGACAGGATGGTTTTCCAGCGCCAGGATGTAACATTGTGTCAGTGCCCTTCAGTCGCTGCAGAGCAGCAATGCCCCAGAGGGTGGCCTGCCTTTTGCCTGGAAGGCTTTAAAAGAATGAACACTTGTTCCTTATCTTAGTTTACATTTGGCCAAGTCAAATAAAAGAGAAAATAAAAGTAAGGAGAGGAAAAGTTGAGGCAGATGTGTGGCACACAAAACTCTGGGTCAGCAGCCCAAATGAGAAGTGGACAGGAGCCGTTTCAGGGTAGAGAGTGGGGCATTTCCCAGGACAAGGGCCTCGGGCTCAGTGTGGCTGCAATTTTCAGGACTTGTCAACAGGCTAAGAGGAGAGGAAGTGCCATCTGCTTCCAGGGACAGAGTGAAATCAGTTATTAGACTGGTGAAGACAGTGCTCTCAGTGAAGCGTCAGGTGGAGGGTGTCAGCACTGACTGCACTTGAGAAGGAGGCGTTCGTTTTACCTGCATTGTAAATACAAGATGGCATGAGCCCCAGACACTTGATCTCTGATGCCCCATTGAGCCATATTGCCTGCTCTTGCTGTGTTTCTTCTATGGGACCTTAATGTGGGTTAAAAAACATGGATGGTAGAGGAAAAACTGCATTGACCCTCTGGCTTACAGTTCTTCTTTAACTGTTACTTATTTTTGTGAGCATAGGGGACTGTTTGTATGTAAGCCACATGTGTGCCTAGTACCTACAGAGGCCATAGCTGGTACCAGATCCCTGGAACTGGAGTCACGTGCAGTTTTGAGCTGTCTGAGGGTGCTGGGAACTGAACTGGGGTCCTCTGTAAAAGAGTAGGTGCTCTTAACCACTAAACCATCTCTCCGACTCCCCCACACACAGTTTTTTTTTTTTTAACTTATACATTCAACCACGTTGTTGAGCTGTGCTCATAACTAAGTGGCAAGTACTTGGCCAGCATGCACAAAGTCCAACACCTAGGACTACAAAAGAGATGAAATGGTATATTGGAAACATGCATTTAAAGAATATGATCTCGGGGGCTGGTGAGGTGGTTCAACATGTAAGAGCACTGACTGCTCTTCCAAAGGTCCTGAGTTCAAATCCCAGGAACCACCTGGTGGCTCACAACCTCCTGTAATGAGATCTGATGCCCTCTTCTGGTGTGTCTGAAGTCAGCTACAGTGTACTTATATATAATAATAACTAAATAAATAAATAATAATTTAAGAGAATATGATCTCAGAGTTATTCTAATCTACAATTTGAATTCTACCTCTACCAACACTGTCATATATAATATTGCTATATATATTACATATGTAATAATGCTAAAAATATTCATGCATCTGGTAGATAAAGTAAACTTTTTTACTAGAGAATTAGAACACATTAAGTGTATTATGATCGTAGACTTGGTACCACATGACTAGAACCTGTGCACTATAGTTGAATTTCTTCTGATACAAGTCATACATAGCTTAATAAAGACTCCTCAATGTTATTCAGAGGAAAACAGAAGTCTAGATTAAAGAGGAGTATCTAAGAACTCTGTGGGTTGTACTTGGGACATAAGGGGTCAGAAGAGAAGAGAAATTTCTCCATGTGGATAGCCATCAGTTAGAGTGACTTGAGAATGCTGGTGTCCATCCTGTCTCAGTTGACTGTTGAGAGCAGTGACAAGCATCAGTGTGTAATATGCAGTTACACCCTGGTTTGCCTGTGATTTTGTCCTGTCCAGTTAATGATATCAGCCAAGCCATGAAACAGTTCTAAATCTAGCTATTTACTCATATCTGAGTAAATACAGAGCTAAACTAAACACCTAAAGTTCCTTTTTGTCTTCAAAAATCTTTGATAGAGGTTGATGAGATGGCTCAGCAGGGAAAGGTGCTTGTTTGCAAGCCTGGTGACCCCACTTCAATCCGTGTAACCCACATTCAGGTAGAAGGCGAGAACCAACTTCATGAAGTCATCCTCTGACCCCGACATGTGTGCCATGGTACACACATGCCCCCCTACACACATACAGATCAGACATGTGCACAGTCCAAATGATCTTTAGATCTTGTAATTAGTTTGCAATCTTTAACCTCCTGGGAGAGAACAGCGCCGTCCTCTGCGTGTTTGCCACCCTGCAGTCATCATAAGCAGTACCATTTGGGAGGAAAGACTTAACATGTCTATGGAATGACTAGCCAACCAGGAAGCATTTTGCACAGAATGTCATAACTTTCTCTTCTCACCTATTTTTAGTATATTGGAGGGCTGGCATAAGTGTGTACATGTGTGTGAGTGTATGCATATGTGTATGTACATGATTGTGTATGTACCTGCACTTGAGTATGCAGGTGTTTGCCCAACATTCATAACACAAAGCCAGATGTCTTCCTCCATCACCTGCCTTATTGCCTTTAGATAGATTCTCTCATGCCATTTTGACTGAGTGGCTGGCTTGTAGGGTTTCAGAATCCTGCTGCTGCCTACAACCCTGGGGCTACAGGCATGCATAACCACACCCAGGGTTTGCTCTTTTACATGAACTTGGGAGATTCAAATTTAGATCCTTCTGCTTAAAGAGTAAGTGCCACTGAGCCAATCCCTGCCCCTCGCCCTTCTTTTTATCCTTTGAGGCAGAATCTTGCCACCTAGCCCAGGATAATCTTGAAATTACTGTATAGCCAGGCTGGCTTCAAACTCCCAGTCCTGCCCCAGTATCTTGAGTGTTGGGATTACAGACATGAGCCACATGTGTGGCTTGATTTTCTGTTTCTTCCAGCCCTTCTCACCACTTTATAGAAGAGCTGGATTGTGTCATCTATGTCCCTGGTATTTGCAGTGCTTTTTGTTGGGCTGGCACAGCTTGGTGGTAGCACGTGCAAGGGCTCCAGGTTCAGGAACATGAAGGCACCATTTCAGAATATTCATTCAAAGTAAATCTTCATACGTGTTTCTTCATTTTAGAAGACATTCTGTGGTCTCTTCGGAAAAAGTTACAGGTGTATAAAGTTGGAGGCCAAGACAGTCCCAATATAGTTAGGGTGACATGATGGGGTATTGAGCTGAGAATCTGGCCTGCATAATGCCTTTTTATTGTGGTTCTTTCTTTCACTCTCCCTTGTAGAGTCCCCCTTCCTCCTGCTAACTAAATGTAGAACTGTCCATGTTCTGATCACACCCAGGCAAGCGCATTCACTGTCTTGGCTTTACATGTCACTGCAGTGGTGGGGGTAGGGAAAGATAGAATTCTGTACCACTGCTCTGACTGACTGTTCAGCCACATACTACAGAGATCTCAAAGTTAATGAGAACAGAAATGAGATTTAGCTCCAGTTTCCTCTGCGGTGGAACTGCAGTCCTGCAGACTCCAAAAGTTGTTCTCCCACATGTCCATCCAGGAATGCTTCCGTCCTCGAGCGTTCCCGTTAGGAGTGATGCTGCGCAGCCCTACTTGACATTGTCTCTTGCCTCCTTTGTTTTAAGAGTTTCTTTGTTTTCCCAAAATCAGTAGTATTCCAATTTTTGAGTATGTCCACAACCCACTACCAGGTTAAGCCTCCCCACATATGGGTTAGGTTCTGTTCTTCACTACCTAAAAAATAAAGTCAGAGATCTGAGTGTTGTCATCCCAGGTAGATTTTCTCCCACACCCAGTTTTTCAGTCTTACCTATTTTCTCAAACATTATCCAGTACCTCTGTGTCACTCTGCTTTAGTCTGTGTGAGTGTCAGTCTTGACTGCCGTTCTCCCAGCACAGATACCCTAGCCTCAGCTGTACAAATCCTCACTGTACCTTTGTAAAGCCCGCAGAGTTGGAGGCAGTGATCTTGACCATCACACACATGCTAGCTCAATGTGTTCCTCACTAGGATAGAAACACAGTAAGGAAAACCCTCCTGGAGGTAAATTATTTTAAAATCACTAATGGCTGTAGTCAGTGTAACGTAGACAAAACTTACTTAAAAACAAATATACTTAGAGGTGATGTTACTGCTTATATTTTATTATATAGCATGTTATCCTCAGATTCCCTTGAAATTTTGTAACTCCATCATTTTGTAAATTTAGAATGGCTTTTTTCATTTTAGGTTGAAAATTTCTTCTGTATGGGATCTCCGCTAGCAGTTTTTTTGGCATTACGTGGCATCCGACCAGGAAATACTGGAAGTCAAGACCACATTTTACCTAGAGAGATCTGTAACCGCTTACTAAATATTTTTCATCCTACGGACCCAGTGGTGAGTTTCAGCATCAGCATTGCTGCTCTGTGAGAACCCTTGCCAGGGACTGTTAATTAACAAGGGGATTCGTTATCTGGCTCCTTGGCAAAGGTTATATTTTTAATACTTGCATATTTGTTTATTCAGAGTTCATGAAATAAAATGTTAAGAGAGGGTCTTCTGTTGTGTTGGTAACATCTTATCAGGGACTGGAGAGATGACTCAGTTGTTAAAGCACTTGCTGTTTTTGCATAGGACCTGGGTTTGGTTCCCAGCATCCTTATTAGTTAACTCACCACCTTCTATAAATCCAGCTTCAGTGGAGTCCCTCTTCTGGCCTTCCTAGGCACTGCATGCACATGGTACACATTAAAAAAATACATTATAAAAATAATATCCCTGGACAACTGTACAGGAAACAAACATCTACTTTACAAACTTTAAGCAGTTTTAATTTTGATGGCCTAGGAATAGGTAAGTTTTAAAAATCCTGCTTTTCAGGCTGGCAAGAGAACGTGGGTAAAGATGCTTGCCACCACACCTATCAACTTGAGATTACTCCCCAGAACCCACATGATGAAAGAAGAAAAGCAACTCCCAAAAGTTGACCTTTGTCATCAACAGGTTATAGTATACAAACACAAAAAAAGTAAATATATTTAAAATGTCCTGCTTTAAGTAATGTTTTTCTAAAACATGCTATAAAATTGAGGTGGGTCTGGCAGATCCTCTTACACCATAAACAAAGAAGGAGGTAAAGTCATGTATGTAGTTGAGTGAAAGTGTAAAATAACTCAAGTTTTTTCAGTTTTCTACTATATTTGTGTTTGTAAACACTTCAAGATCTTACATCCAGGTATAAATATTGAGAGCCGAGAGGAGGTTTATAGACAAGACACAGGCTAGAGTACAGCTCAGGGGTAAAAGTGCTTGCTTAGCTTGCAGGAGGAGCCTGCTTCAGTTCTCCATCACATATAAAGAAGTTTCCTTACATTGTTAGGGATAATGGTTAGTACAGCACACACACACATAGTAAAACAATTTTAAATATCTGAAGCTAGCTTTTATTATAATTGTGTGATGTCCTTTGAAAGACCTTTAGCTAGGACCATCTAAACATTGACTGAATTGAATTTTAGAAAGTCCCATGTGTCTAAGCTTACAACCGCCCTGAGTAAGAGAAAGCTCCAACTGAAGAGATGAAAGTGAGCTTTAGCCAGGATGATAGCCCTAAATGTGTTAGAGACTCTGATGCAGACTACAGGCATGGCAGTCACTTCTGAGACTAGCATGTCTGTATGTTTTACTTCACACATGAATTCTGTCTTCCTCGTACGTCTCAAATTTAGCTTTTACATGTTTGGTGCTGGGATTTGAACCCAGAACTTCACATGTCCAAGCATGCATCTTCCCAAGCTGTTTGCTTTTTCCTAATGCTTTCTTAATGCTCTGTGCAGACCTGTACTAGCCAGGTTTTACAGACCTGCGCTCTCCTTCCTATAAGACAGCTCGGAGATTTTTGGGGTGTAACAAATGGCCAGTGAATTGGTGACAGCAGTGAGAATCTGCACTATGGATTCTCATGCCACACCACAGCTAAGGAGTGACTGGCTGGACAGCAACCTTTCGTTGGCTTTCAAGCTAGGCTCTTATTGGAGTCACGTGTTTGAAATCAAGTATAATAGAAGCTGTCATCGACTTCAGCTTTGCGAGTCTGACCTTATAACAAGACTTAATCTTGTTAGATCATGTCAGAGTTTTCTCTGAAAACAAATTAGTAGACACTATAGACACTATTAGTCAAAGATAACTCTTTTTATTGTTGTTCTTTTGGGTTTTTTTTAATAATCTCACTATTAGGGACATGTAATTAGACAACCTTATATATTAACAGTGAAAAATGTTTTTCAAATAGCCATTCTTTTAATTCTTGCTCTAAGATTTTTATTCAACAGCTTTAGGGATAAACATTTTACTAAAGTCCAGAAATTGTGAATTAATGTCATATTTCTTTGCATTTTTAAAAATGTAGGCCTACAGATTAGAACCGTTAATTCTGAAACACTACAGCAACATTTCTCCGGTCCAGATCCACTGGTACAACACCTCAAACCCTCTACCTTATGAGCATATGAAGCCAAACTTTCTCAACCCAGCAAAAGAACCTACCTCAGTTTCAGAGAATGAGAACATTGCAGCTGTCCCGAGCCCCGTGACCTCCCCGGTCTTATCTCGGCGCCACTACGGAGAATCTATCACTAACATTGGCAAAGCAAGCATATTGGGTAATTTTCTCATTTCTTACCTATGAATGTAAACACTGTGTGTATAAGTATTAAATTGGTTGGAAATGCACTGTTAGAAAACTTCCACCTGTCCATCTCCTGCATTAGCTTCCCTGCTGACTGAAGCAGATGCTCTGACATCCTCTGATTAGGTTGAAGAAAGGAAAGGGCAGTCTGCTGCTCCTTATCGTCTTGGCTCTGTAACTTGCTGAGGGAGCCTAAAAGATGCTGTTGTTTTTATTGCTCTTGTGCATTCTGGGAACATCAAGGACTCTGATGTCCTCTCACAGTGAAATCCTTTAGTCTTTTTGCTTCCTAAGGCAATCAGGGTATTTCATCTCTCCTCCAGTAACTTCCTGTGCCAGCATAGAAATTGGGTATTTCAATTGCATAGCACTTGAATTTGTCCTTTGTTTCTGACTGAGTGTCCTTTATGTAAGTGCCACAAGATGGCACTCTAAGTAGGCCTTAGCTATCAGACTTGCTTGCTATTTGACATCATGCACAAAGGTTACTAATGGCGTTTTATAGCATAAATTTAGTAAGACATGCACCTAGTAATAGTAGGTTGATGCTCCATGTCAACAGCATGGGCCTTTTGTTTTAACCTGCCATATACCTCTATAACAAGCAACCCTTGGCGAATGGCTGCTTTGGTTGTATATCCCTGTGTCTGTATTCCTAAAATGTATACTTCCTTTCTGTTAAACATCATTCTTATTTAGAAACTTACAGGAAACTGGGATAGTTTCAGGTGCTCACCCTAGGAAAAAATGAGTAGGGCTGAGTCCCCTGCCAGTGGCTGCAATTATGGGTGGGCGGCGCTCTCCAGTGTGCTATGAGATGAGTCAGCAGAATGACTGCCCTGTTTTGTGACATGCAGGGGCTGCTAGCATTGGAAAGGGGCTCGGAGGAATGTTGTTCTCAAGATTTGGACGTTCTTCAACATCACAGCCCTCTGAGCCATCTAAAGACTCACTGGAAGATGATAAGAAGCCTGCGGCTTCACCCTCTACCACCACCGTGGCAACGCAGACCCTGCCGCACAGCAGCTCCGGCTTCCTCGACTCTGCATGTTAGTCCTTCAGTTCTCTCCTAGAGCTTCTGTGCCTTTATCTGTAGCTTCTGAGGGGCAGGCAGGGGTGGGGCAAGCCGGAGTGCTAGCGCTCCCACTCAAGTCTGAAGCAGTTTAAAGGAAAGGTAATGTGAATTGTAAGAATATTTTCTAGGCAAGTGTAGTTTTAAGTGTCTGCATTGGCAAGTTGCTAGATTATAACCAGGACTCTCTGGCACAAGGGTCTAAATTATCAAGCACAAGACAAGTCTCTGGGGTAGGTGCCCCTACCTTGTACAACGTACATTTTTATTAATACAGTCACCAAGGTTTAAATTTCACATCACTCTAGGTGTGTCCTCTGTCTGACACATTGCTCTGTCCTGCAGCTAACCACACACTCCTATGCAGCTTTATGAGTCCTCCAAGGCTCAGGCATTCTATTGGGCTCCACTGTATGTCTTCTGTCCCTGCCCCGGTCCCCAGTGGATAGTAGGGAGTTCTGTGAGTAGGTACATGAAGCATTAAGGTGGATCTTTGGTTTCCAGTAGACTTTAAGACTTTTTAATCTGACATAACTGTAAATACTTGTCTGCCGGTGAACATTTAAGTGTCTGGTAATAGCACTGACACTTTGTGTCTTCCCCTTGATGATAAGGAGAGACAAACTCTGAAGTAGCCACTCCCTTTCTGAAGCTACCAGTCCTTTTAACAGACTCCATTGCAGTTACTGGGAGTACTGTGTTCTTACTGTGTCTGCCACCCTGAACTTTGAAAGGACCAGCAACCAGAACAGGTCTGGGTGGCACCCAAGATGCTGCCCCACTCCTCCACACACAGTCCACTCCAGGGTGACTAGGCAGCAGATGTGGGCCAGCAGCATCTGTCAGTCCTTTCCAGTGCTAAAAATGTGTTTGCAAGGCATTAGGGCTGTGTGTAAACAATTCTTTATAGATGTTGATATTTGTGTAAAGCTCATTTTTCTTCTGAGTTCTTACACTGGTTTTTACTTCTTTTTAGTTAGAAACATGATTTTAAATGTATAAACTTTAGTGTCATGCAGAAATCAAAATAGTTAACTTCTGAAAAAAGTTATTTTGGAGGAATTTTGTAAGGTGACACTAAGAAGTTATAGTTCTTCGTGGTCTTGTCAGTACATGGCAGTGATGCTGGTGAGCAGGAGGGTGCACACTGGGGCCACATGCTCCCGGGAACAGTCGGGACCCTCAGAAAAGGAGTGAACACATATACAATCTGAGCAAAGAAAACCCCGTTCCGTTCTGTTACTGCTACAAATGTAAAGAACCCTTCCTCCCTCCTTCCCTCCCTCCCTCCTTTCCTCCCTTCCTCCTTTCTTCCCTCCTTTCCTCCTTCCCTCCCTCCCTTCCTTCCTTCCTTCCTTCCTTCCTTCCTAAGCAGTGGGAGCTTAGCTGAACAGAAACCATTACACATGTCCCTTCAAACCCAGACCCTAATGTGTGCAGTCCATGCTGCCTCTGGTCCTGCTGGGCTACACCCCAGACATGCTGTGTCATTCTTGCATGTAAATGCTTTGCCGGTCTTCATGTTAGATTTCACCTGTAGTCTGGATAGCATCTGAGATAACTATGAGTCTGTTTCATATAGTCAACTCAACAGGTAGTCTATCTTCAGTCGCTCAGGGGCTGGATTCCTAATTCCTGGACTTGCCTCAATAGAATATCCTTCTGTGTAATCGACTTTTATTCCATAATTGCTGTCTTGCAATCCTTAAACTCTCTCTTCCTTAAATCTTTGTGGAATCTGGCTGTTGTGATTAGGTGTCTGGGCCGCCTCCCCCTCCTCCCTCCTCACACCGATTGCCTCAGCTCTTCCGGATAGCCTCATTCTGATGCCACTGTCTTTGAGTCTCATAATCTGAGGGTAAGGAAGACACTGACTGAATCCATGATCAATCCTCTTTTCTCTTTGAAGAGTAAATCCTGTCAGGCGTCCTTTATTTTCGTCTACTTGACACATCTTACATAGCTATCCTTAATTTCTTCTGAAAAGACAAGACTTATCTTAAAGCATTTTATGGTTTCATTTCTTGTGTTCCTGCCATTTTTTTTTTTATTTTGGTTGGTGGGGGCGGAAGTTGTTTGTTTTTTGTTTAGTAACCCTCTAGGTTATAACATGAATTAGCACTAAGTTTGAGGAGTAACTGAGCTATTAACAGATTCTGACATTACACTTGAGAATTGAATCGTGCTCATATTTTCCTTGAAGGAGCTCTTGACAGAAGCCTAGAGGAGTGCTGCTCTAGGAGTGCTAGGCTTAATCAGCTTATTTGGAATGTGGCTCTTAGCGATTGGCCACTGCAACACTGAAGGCCATGTGTAACCATCAGCCTTGCCTTTACAGCGTCTTGTTTGTTTTTCTTCACAGATTTCAGACTTCAAGAATCGTTCTTTTATCTCCCACAACTTCTTTTTCCGGAAAATGTAATGCAGAGTAAAGATGATAGCCTCGGTATGGTATATGTCAGGAGTGGCACTCAGCACCCTGCAATGCTCCTCTTAGAGATCCGCTCAGTGAGAAATGGGATCAGCCCCTCTGAGAGCTGCTTCCGTGCTACCACTGCAGACTGTGTGCTCTCATCTTCAGTGGTAGAGTTCATGCCCACTTAAGATGCTAAAAAAGACAGCGCTCCTACAAAAGAGGGACCTGAGAGAGGAGAGGGCATAGGCCTGTGTCCGCCTTCTGTATTGTCCTCAGGCTCACTGTTTTAGCATGTCTGTACTTAGCCATCTAGTTCCCTGCATCACCCACAGAGAACCGCATCACCCGTAATGATGTCATCTTCCGTCAGTACCTGGGCTGGGTTCTGCCCCAGCTCACAGCTCATTCCACACAATGCAGTGTCTTTCACAGGGGTGGGGTGGGGTGGGGGGGGGTGGGGTGGGATGGGATGGGATTCACTTTTAAATGTAGTGACACTGGTGCAAAGGTATTCCAGTCTTCCTTTCCAGCATATCCTGAATCTATCACCAAGGACTAATCTTAACAATTTAAAATTGCTTTTCTTACTAACTTCTCATTTCTTCTATATTTTCTCTTTCATGTTTTTCTTATTAATAATGAATTTTATCTTTGATGTTTAAAAAAATGTGTTCCGGGTTTTCTTTGTTAAATAGCCACCTTTAAATTTTTATGCATCTCTTTCAATTATCAAAAAACATTACTTGATAGTTATCAAAAACATTACTTGGTATAGTTCCTAAACAGTGGTTGAGGATAACAAGCTGGCTCCTTTTTGCTTCCAGAGCAAGAGTTTATAGTGACCAATCTCAGTGAATTCCCCTCAAGAAATTACCTTATAGAAGGATCTCTCCAACTGTTAGTCATAGAGACAAACATTTCCACTAAAATAACTCATATTAAACTAGAGAAATAGCTCAGTCAGTAAAATGCTTATAAGAGAGCCTGAGTTCAAATCTCAAAGGCCACGTTTTAAAAAGCTGGGCACTGCAGTGCACACCTATCTTGCCATTGGGGTGGGGAAGTGGGACTGAAGCCCTCAGCCTCTCTGGCCAGGCTGGCCTAGTCTATGAGAGATACTGTCTAACAAGCCAACCACAGGGCAGCCCTTAAGGACAGCCTCCCAGAGCTGTGGTGTGGCCTGAACGTGCTTGAGCATCTATGTTAGGCACAGCTGCTCTCTCACTTTTCCTCTCCACTTGCTCGGGAGCAAAGGGCTTTTTGTTTTTTTTGTTGTTGTTTGTGTGTGTGTGTTTTTTTTTAACAGATTTTATATTTAAGTATCTGAAGCATAGAAAAGGGGAAAAAAATGGGTTTATTTTCTCCTTCCCCCATGATCCCAGAGGACTAGAGAAACTAGGAGAATCCATCCCCCTCTGCAGTCCCAGCAAGTCTGGGCAGGATAATACCAGGACAGCTGGTGCATCAGAGCCTGCTTTGACCATGAGCATGTTGTACAGCAGTACACGGCGGTGCTACCATGTAAAACCTCTCCCTTGGAGATCTGTGAGCCATATGAAGAGAGGACAGGGGACATAAGTCCACTCAACTCACCATTGACCTTCCTTCCTTCAGAGCCAGCAAGATGTGAGGTGGCTGCACCGAGGGCCCAGAGGAAGGTGGGAGACTCAGCAAGTTGTCTGGGGAAAGCTGGCTACCTAACCCAAGCACAGATGGAGCCAGTCTAGATAACAGTCAGTGTTCCTGGAGGTGACATGCATGACAAGAGCACATAATAGAATAGGTGGCTCCATAATAGCAGCAGTTATTTAGGACAGCCATAGCTTGTTAAGAACAAATTTCAGGACCTTAAGGTCAAAGTGAGCCAAAAAATTCTTGTAACAAGAAGGTGTCTCTTTGACTTTAAAACAGTTTCACCTGGAGAGTTCTGGACTAGAGCAGTACGTGCAGCATTGGAAAGTGAATCTTCACGTCACATGCCTGCCTCTTCTCTTTCCTGTAACCCGCTTCATCTTGACTCTCCTTCAGTTTTCTCATCTTCATAGTCTGGTCTTTGTGGGTGACTGTGTCTACAAATCTCATGTGAAGGCCCATGGCGTACAAAAATAAGGGGTTAGGGCATTCTACCTAAATGCACATGGATTTCAGCAATGTCTGACTTGTTATGGGTTATTTTAATTAAGTGAAAACTTTAGAGTTAAAAAAATTTTGTGTCAGTGTTCTATCCAAGTGTTGTATAGCCTTGGCATTCTACCTCTTAATGTATGCCTTCCCTGAGCAGTACATAGGTATGTTCACAAACCAGAAAGGCAGAGCTCAGAGGTAACTACTCTATGTTTATGTTTCAAACTCTCAGATGCTACTACGACAAAGTGAGCCCTGTGTAAAATTAACATTAAGAATGCATTTACTTAAAATTATTTTCTAGAGTAGTACTAGTATGTATAACTGCCACTTTTTACTTTAGACATCTTTAATTGACAGTGAGCAAACAGATATTAATCAATGTCCAGTAGTGATATAAGATAGATCTTGTGGAATATTATATGGCTCATGAACAGCTTTAAAAGAGACCCTGAGTGGCACAATGCCATTTTTAAAAAATGATGTATTATGTGTGTATATGCAAGTAAATTCCATATGTATGAGCCAGAAGGCAATCTTGTGGAGTTGGTTCTCTCATTCAATCTTTATATGGGTTCCAGGAATCAAACTTAGGTTGCTAGGCCTCTGCCATCACCTGGCCCTCATACTCATCATTTTCCAAGTGTGTTAACTCTGAGGATCTTTTACATTTACCCATTGAGATTTGACGAGAGCCTTGAGCTGTTGTTCATTTCTCTCCAGTATTGCAAAGACTTTTTGTAGGTTTTGGAAAAGCTTAATTGGAGTCACAGGATTGTTTGAGGGCAGCAAATTGTAGGTAAAGCCCTTCCCTCCCCAGTCCCTCCCCCAGTTTGACTTTTCCAGCTACACAGTGGATTCTTTTGAGTACTTCAGTGTCCCAGGCACTTAATATAGCGCCTACTTAATATATGTAGACTTGGGGAGGAGGTTAATATATGTAGACTTGGGGAGGGGGTTAATATATGTAGACTTGGGGGGGGGGTGGAAGAATGCTGTTGGGCTGTGAAGTAATAATAATAATAATTAAAAACCTAAAATTTGGTTGTTGTAGGGCCTCCCTAACTGAAGAGACATCTACCCACTTCCTTGGGAATGCAGGAAATGCTTCAAGGAAGGCAGATAAGAGATAGTCATCTAAGACTTAAATTGAGCCCCTTTTTTTAAACTCCAAAAATATGCCAAGATAGCAGGCAATTTTATTTGATTTTCTTTGCTTATTATTCTCTGCTCACTTGAGCTAAGGGACAGACTGCAGAGCAGAAGCTCTGGCTGTTTTGGCTTTCCTACTGTTCATAAATTTAGAGTGAAGAAGTGGCAGCTCAAGTCACTTCTCTTGGCTAGATTGTTCGCCCCGCTGTCACCCGCCTGCATCAAGCACGTGGTAACCATCACCTCACTCTTGTCTTTGCAGTGGAACTGGAGCACAGGATCGACTTTGAGCTCAGAGAAGGCCTTGTGGAGAGCCGCTACTGGTCAGCTGTCACGTCCCACACTGCCTACTGGTCATCCTTGGATGTCGCTCTTTTCCTTTTAACATTCATGTACAAACACGAGCATGATAGCGAGGCAAAGCCCAGCCTAGACTCACTCTGAACTCTTTCTTGAAGGACACGAATGCCCAAAACTTTTCAGTTAAAAAAATGTGTCAAGATACGGAGATTTCAAGGTTCCAGTTTTGTTAAGGGCAAGAAATATTTTAATTTAAAAGCACTTTATTTTATTTTTAAAAGAGAAAAAAACACATTTTCAGTTCTAAAGGAGTTATTTATGTTTCTGTCATTTTGATTATGAGTCTAGCAGAGGCCCTGCAGAGAGTCACCAGAGTAGAAGCGTGTGGGCTTAGGAGAACTGCGTGAACACAGCTGTCACAATCCGGTCTCCAGAGGAGCCTAATGTAGCGTATTAACCAAAAGGCATTACAACCCTAACTTGCCCAAAGTCCAGTACACTCTGCACAGACTACAAGGTGGCTTCGTGGTTTCCTGATTCTGTGAGGGCTTCCTTGTCCACAGTTCCTTTGAAAGAAGAGTATAACAAATTTTAAATGTTCTAAATTTAACTTGTTTTGAAGAACTAATGCTAAAAAGCACTATTTGAACTACTGTACTTATAATTTATAATCTCTACTTGTTTCAGAAACATTTTTAATGTTTCTTTTAAGCCACACTTACTGTGTATCATGTCGAGGTCCCTTTCACAACACCATCTTTGTAAATGAGTAGAGGATCCTGTGGCATACTTTCAGGTTTTTTTGTTGGTTTTTTGGCTTTTTGGTTTTTTGTTTTTTGTTTTTGCTTTTGCTTTTTTGTTTTGTTTTTGTTTTCTTTTTTTTTTTTTCATTAAAAACATGGTTTCACACAGCACTAGTTCAATTATTTTTTTGATTTTTTTTTTTATGTCACATACACTTCAGAGAAAGTTAAATGTTTTCAGCACAGGTACTCCACATTTGTATGTATTACATTAACTATATTAGAAAATTAAGAAACAGCTTTGGGCTAGAGAATATGATGACTTGAAATACATAACCGTCTGTGTGCCAAAAGCTGACACATGTGAAGGAATGGGATGCCACTCACATTTACTATGTAAAGTGCTAACGAAAGCATGGTGACTCGGGCACAGGAAATGAACGCTGAGGCACTGGGGGAGGGGGGGCGGTTCTGGGGCTGTAGATGTTTCCACCGTGCTTTTCATCCATGATGTGCATCCAGCAATCTGTGTATACGCTTCCTGAGGTAAGTGAACACGTTACCATGTCACATGTTCATATACTGAGGCACCAGTTTTTCAAGTGCCTTGCATTAGATTACACAACAAATGGAGAGAGTGTGGCTTAAAGCCAGACCATATTCTTTCCTGTGCTATTGAATGATGTCACTCACGAGTGACCTTGAGAAGCCTGCAGATGTTAGTAGATTAGAAGATGGCCATGGAGCCTGTGTTACCTAACAGACAGTCTAGATTCTTACACTCAGAAGAGGGATTAACATCAAGAGAATGGCAGCCAGTCCTGCTGTAGCCAACACTCACATCTGGTGGCTTTCCCTAGATTCCATTCAAGGTGCTGTCTTTCTTGTGTGTGAGGAACTTTGTAGCTTCTGGCAGTCACTGTTAGCTGGGAGCAGATCTGGTCAGCCCACAAGTCCCTTGCTCTTTCCTCTGTAGGGTGCAGAGCCTGTGGCTTTTTTGTGGGTGTTATTCTATGTCCTCAGTGTGGCCTGCTCCTCAGCTGTCACTGAATTTGTGCAATAGACAGCACTTCTTTCTAGTGTTTAAGAATTCCAAGACTGTGTGGCTGACACAAAAAAAAAAAAAAAAAAAAAAAACCTTTCCTCTGAATGCTGAATCTTAGCGGGGCTAAAGCACCATCGTTGAGTTTAGAGGTTCCTGTCAACTCAGGTCAGCTTCATAGCCTATTTATTAGCAGGTCTCGTTTAACTCTCAGGAAAATTATGCTTGTGTCATATGGCTGTCATTAAAGGTAGTTGAGAATATGTTGTTGAATATCAACTGAAAGGAAAAGTTTGCCTCTGTAAGCAAAGGAGTATGTCCACTTACCACTTACTTTTCCTCACACCGCAAAACAGTTGGATTTCAGTGCTTGAGTTCTCATCATCTCATGGGTAGAGCAGCATTCAAACCACTCTGTCAGCGAGAAGCAGATGTTCTGCACCTCTGGACAGCTGCTTTCAGCTCAGGATCTCATCAATACCGGTGGCAGTTTTGGTCTTAGAGCTCTTGTCTCCCTGTCTCTGCATGTAATCATGGGATGTGCTTGTATACACTAAAGTAATATACAGAGTGTGTGTAATTTTGATGATCTAGAAGCTAAGTCGGTTACCAAGTAACAGTTGGCAATTTTCTTCCAGCAAGTACTAAATCAACCCCCAAAAGTCCTGATTTTGATACTATTAAAATTCTCTTCTCTCCCTGTGTTCATGCGGAGTCTCTTGAGTACTGGTCACACACACTTTAACCCAATTAGGTTGGATAAAGAGACTTTTTGGAGTTAAACCTTACTATTTCTTTAAAATTGGCCTTTCTGAGGCTTTTTATTCCTAACTTTTTCAGCAGTAATTGCACTTTTTAGTACACTTTTCTCATAATCCAATATAACTGTATTATAGGACATAACTACAAAACAATACTGGCTTTCTAAGTCTAGGGAGTCTTAGCCTTTATACCAGAAAGTTAACTTTTGTGCTTACTTCAAAGACCTCAGACCCAGAAACTCTCACCAGTCTCTTTCTCTGCACTGTGTCTGTCCTCCTTACCTGTAAAACATTCAGCACCATTAGCACATGGGAAGCCGAGGTGGAAGGGTTGCTAAGAGCTTGAGCTTAGTTAGCCCTTACCTGAAGGCTGGCTTAAGAAGGCTAGGATAGAGTGGGAACTCAACTGGTAGAATATCTGCCTGGCACTCATGAAGTGTATTGGATTTAATCCCCATCGGCACATGAACCCAGAACACACCTGTAATCCCAGCCCTTGGAATATAAGAGGCAAGAAGAATCAAAGATTCAGCCGTCCTCTGCTACATAGTGAGGTTGAAGCCAGCCTATGTGGTGATATGCTACACAAATACCAATCGACAGCTAGGAAACAAATCGGGCCACTGAGGTGGCTCAGTGGTTAAAGACAGCCAGGCCCAATGGCCTGAGTTCAAGCCCCAGGACCCCACATGGTAGGAGAGCTCTGGCTCCTGTAGACAGACAGCCCTCTGTCCCATACACACTGTCATGGTATGCACCTGCCCTCACACATACACAACACAGGAACTGCGACACTATCATTGCGGCAGTGACACCTGAACCCCTTGAAGTGGAGTCAGACCAAACAGGCTTTATTGGCAGACCTGTCAAAGATACGTAGTTAGCCCCCCTCATCCGTTACGATTTCCTTAGATTCTAATGAATAAGGCATCTAAGATTTTGAGAAAGTGACTGAAAGTCTTTAAAATGTTTTTGAACCTTACTCGAGTTACGGAAACAGGCCAAAATCTATGAAGTTAATGGCCAAGGCAGAGCTGAAAAGATAATGTACCCATAATGTCTAGGAAAAAAACTAGCAAACCGAGTATGAAACACTGTGGTCTGCTTATTCTCCTTTTGCAATTCTACCATGCTGCCGCCCAGGCCCCAGGCTTCTGACGAGCTGAGAGCTCAGACTGAATCTGAACCATGAAACTCAAGTTGCTCCTTATCCCTGTGGTGCTGGCACCTGCTAAACGAACACAGTCCTGAGGGAAGCTTAGTCCTGCAGTGATGGTGACCTGAGATTTGTGCTGTGTCTTGGTCTTCAGTGAATATTTTCAAAGAATCCTCAAATTTCAGTTTGTGTACATTTTATTTATTTTTTTAGATTTATAAGTATTTCTACCTGCATGTCCAAAATCACATGAATGCCTGGTGCCGACAGAGATCAGAAGAGGGGCCTATTTTCCCTGGAACTGTAGTTACAGGTGGTTGGGAACCACCATGTAAGAGCACCCAGTGCTCTTAACTGCTTTGCCATCTCTCCAGCCCCGAAACTGTATAAACTTTAGAGTCCTCTGGTCCAACCCTGTTTTAGTTTCACATAACAATAAAGGCCATGAAAATAGAGGCTGAAGACTTAACAGGAGACTGAATTCACAGTGACTGGGGAAATAGTGGGGTCTCCAAGGAAAGACTGATCAAGTTTTAAACACAGAGCAGTAGTTCTCCCAAGCATGGTCTGCAAATATTAATGTGTCATGCCAGAAAATAAGTGAGACATAGCAAATTTAGAAGTTCCTTCAAGCCAAGTATGATGGTACACGCCTTTCACCCCAGCACTAGGGAGACAGAAGTAGAATTTTGTGAGTTCAAAGCCAATCTGGTCTACATAAAGAGTTCCCGGCCAAGTCTGCACACTGAGATCTTGTCTCAAAAAAAAAAAAAAAAAAAAAAGCTTTGCAGGGGGCTGTAGGGAATCCCTGCTGTATTCAGTATGTTTCACATCGGCCAGGTGCTGTTGGGAGAGGTGCAAGCTCTGCTAAAAAGGCAGGTTTCTACTAGGAAATCCTGAGCACAGCTCATTCCTTCTGCAGTTTCACCCTTCATCTTACAAGGCAGTGCTTCCCCACCCCCAACCCACCCCGGCTCAAGTCACTGCCTCCTGTCCTGTTTTGTACCACACAACCTGTTTCAAAAGTTAACAGAACATTCCTAAGGGTAGAAAGCGGCCTTGGGGTAGGGCAATGCATACACGCGCTCCCCTCTTAGAGTGACAAGTGGCAAGCCAAACTGCCCATAACTTGTGTCTGGAGTTATCTCTCTTACTCCATCAGGCTTCATAAAAAGTCTGAGCAGATCTGAATGGACTTCCTTGCTTGTCAGAGACTCAAGTTACCAAGGGGCAAGGGACACAAAAACCGAGGAAAACAGCTTTCCTTTCTGATGACACCTGTAAACATGGTCAGGAAGGAAATGAATGCAACAGGATTGGTGTTTGTCTCTCAGTCCTCCTCATCTCACCTTTGACAGCAGCAGAGTCGTTCCTGAAACTTCCAATGTAAGTTAATTCATGCAACTTAAGTACTGTGGGGTTTCTGGAGACCAGGAGAAGCAGTTTTGCTGACTATTCGTATGCTCCCCCTAAAAAAGCTTCTTGGTAGATAGGATAGCATGAACTCTTCCTCCACCTTTGTTTGAATAGGCTGGGTCCACACTTAGGATTGTCTCTTACCTTGTGTGTTTCCATTTATATGTGACAGAGTGCAGCTTCTTCCCCACCCTGATGTTCTTAGAGCATGTTGAGAAATAACCCATAGGATGATTACACCTGACTAGAATTCTGTTGGAGTAAGATTTAAAAAAAAAAAAAAAAAAAAAAAAGTGTGCTAAGCCCAGGGAAGACTGGTTTCAGGACCTTCTGTAGGCACAAATGGCTACAGGTGGTTGGGTGCCATACATAGCATGGCATAGTTTACACTGAGCCTGAGCTTCTGTGCCCATTGAACTATCCATGGAATATAGAATATAAGGAATATATGATATAAGGGACATGCTTAGCAAACAGCTGTATTGAGGAAATAATGGGGAAAGCCTGTTAATGTTCAGTGCTGGTGCATTGTTCTGTTTCTGTCCTCACTTGCTTGGATCCACACTACTGTGGGTGACCAAGCATTGGTACATCACCTTACTGCTGTTTCCTGGAAGACATGGAATATCTAGCAGTACCATTCAAACTTCCCTTGGTGATGACCACATCCTCTCCTATCGTCTTGGCCTTTAAAAATATTAACTGATCCCACAAAATTTCATGAAAGTCTAACCATGTTCTTCTGGTCCTCGGCATGTCATAGTAAACCCACTCTGCTCCGCTGTGAGGGTCTCCTTCCCTTGTTTCCCCATTGTTATCAGACAAGGCAAGTGAATTTTCTCAGATCCTTTGACTTTGTTGAAGCATCCGTGATTCCTTCTTTATCTCTGCAGTGATCAGCTTGAATGGCAAAAACCTTAAAACATTTATGCTAACATTGCGCAGTTCCAACTTTTCTCAACCCAAATTTAGTTAATATGTTTATGAAAATTGAAGGGTAGTAGAGTCTGTCTGCTCACAAGCTATGGCCACCACATCCTTTGTTCTACCAGAAACTGGCCACAGTGTTCCTTGGCATCAGATGAAGTCCACATATGACACATTCAGATCTTCAGTGCAGAATAGTCACAGCTTCAAAGGTAATAGTTCTCAAGTCTAAAGCTAAACCCCAAAGCCTGGTTGGCTTTTGTCAACCTGACACAGCTGCTAAAGTCATTGAGAAGAGTGAACCTCAATTGAGAAATTACCATTTAATTGACCTACAGGCAAATCTGTGGGCTTGTTTTGTTTGTTTGATTGATTGTTGATTGATTGATTGATTGATAATTTGGAAGGGAAAGCCTAGACAGTGTCACCCTGGGAAGGTGGTCCCAGGAGTTATTGAAAGGTAGATGAATTTGAGCATGAAAGCAAACCAATAAGCAGTGTTCCTCCCTGGCCTCTACTTAAGATCCTGCCTTGAGTCCCTGCCCTGAATTCCCTTCATGATAGATTATATCTATAGGAAGAAATAAACCCTTTCTTTCCCAAGTTTCTTTTGTTTACAATGTTTATCATAGCAATAGTAACCTAAGGCACCTTTATAGCTTGTTTGAGATGGGTTCTACTAAGGAAAATTACAGATTTCACTGGATTTGAAGATGCTCTCTGCCTGGATGCCACATACCTTCTGCCTAAACTATTGTAATGGTTTCTTCTTGCTGATGGACTTGCCTCACCTGTCATTAACTTCTCCTGCTAAGGTACTTAACATTTAGAACCTGCAGTGCCTCCATCACAGTGGAAATAGAAAATGAGCAATCAAAAAACCATCAGCCATGTCTGTTCTCTACTTGGGAAGTCTGTTTCATGAATTTGGCAACATGCTCAATCTGCAACAGACCAGTGAGATCATCAGGTTGAACTACTATCTCATTCACAGCTCATTTTTATCTGTTTTCTAGCCAAATTATGGAGCCTTGTCTGCCTTGATGATTAAATATTCCATATGCCTTTAATTTACTTAGAACTTGCTCCCAAGGTTTTGCCTTGGCCTTTGTCCTACTTCTTGGTTGTACTAAACAAGGGAAGCATTCATTAAACACTACACTATCCACATTCTTGTGTACTTCTGAGTTTAGAACACAGGGTCTTTTGTTGCAGGAAAAAGAGGGGAGAGTAAAAGAATGTTCTTAAGCATGTGATAGCAGAAGACACATTACCTTGGAATGTCTACCACACTGCTATACATTTTTAAAGTTCCAATTAGCTCCTCACTGCGCATGTCCCTGAGAAAGTGTTCTGGAACAAGATGATGAATACAATAATTGTTTTGGAATTGTCATCCAAAAATACCGTTAGTTGTGTGTCAAAACATACTTGAGTCCTAAACAGTTCAGTAACTAAGCCAGGCTCTCAGTTCTTCCTTGGCGGGACCAGTTGATGGTGGAAGGTACCCAGTTTATCACGTTTTGATCTTTATGGAGTGGCTATTTGCCAGAGATGTAAACAATAACTTTTCAGCCATTCGACAGTTAAAGATAAGGATCCTTCAGCTGGAACTCCAGTGTGCCCAGGAATACAGCTTTCCCCTTCAGACCTTCATGTTCTGTAATCAACTAACAAAGCTCCCCTTCCTCCTCGGACCCTCCTGCAAAGCCGCCTGAGCACCAGCCCACCAGAGAACTTACAACTGCAGTATGTCTGAAGAGCACAAGCCTAGAATCTTTGGGCACACAAAGACCAGTGAAACCAGTGTCACTTTCAAGTTACCGAACCAAGTACTGTGGTCAACAAAATTCCAGGCATGACCAAACCTGCTGCAAAACCAAAATGGATATCTGGGAAGAGAGCCAAACCTTGGGTGTTTTTGTGCAGCATTCAAGCCAGCTGACCTGAGAACTCGGAGTGTTGGCTCCATGGCTGACAAGAATGCACTGCACAGTAATGACTAGACCATCATGTATAAAGTACACTGCAGATTCTGCGTGTGTGTGGCTAGCTTTTCAGTAGAATGTTTTAACACTTGATGGATTTTTTTAAATTTGTATAAGATCTACCTTTGAAATATTGCCAAACAGTAGGCATAAAACTGGATTTGGATTTTCTGTGGTAATTTTAAGTATTAGCCCTATCAGCCTTAGTCCTTAGAAGATGCAATGAAGAATTAATAAGGCACCATTAGAATCACAAAGAAGATATGACTCAAATGGTACAGAGAAGAAACTGGAAACGTTTATTGATAGGTCATAGGTGGTGATTAGCTCCCTAAATTATTGGTGAGATCCCAATCAGATTATACCAAGATTGGTTTGAATTCAATCTTATTTTTATAAAGGTAATCAAGAGCCTAGAGAGTGAGCTCAGGAGTTAAGAGCACTGATTGCTCCTCCAGAGGACCTAGCTGTGATTCCCAGTACCCACGTGGTGGCTCAGTACTGTCTGTAACTCTAGTCTCAGAGGATCTGGTGGCTTCTGGGGTCACCAGGAGCTCAGGTGGTGCACAGACATACATGCAGGCAAAACACCTATACAAAATAAGTAACCACAATGTCTTTGTCTCTTAACCCAGAAATTCTATAAAGTTCAAATATTCTCTGATCCTTCAGATATTCTCCCCATGCAAAATGACCTGTATATACAGTAAATTTTTGCAGACTGTATGGTACCCACAATATAAAGCAATGTAAATGTCTGTTAATTAGGATTAAATAAGTGATGGTACTCCATTAAATCAGATTATAATGTGTTACTTAGAAATGAAAAGGAGGGGAAGTCTTTTCCACACACAGCAGAACAATCACTAAGCCACATGTTTATATGAAAAACCCAAATATACAGGAGCATGTATAGATGGCATAAAGTTTTTAGAATATATGCCATCTATTGGGGAGAGGGGAGGGGGTTTAAAAGATGCCCCAGAAAGACAAAGTAAAGTTAATTTTGAAAATCCTAGGATGATGGCTAGACCAGCCAGGCTTCTCTGAGGAAGAACTAAGACATTTCAAAGGAGAAGGTAGTCCAGCTGACATGTGGGCTGTACCTCCCTGCACTCGAGGCTCTGCATGAAACTAAGGCAATCCTATTAATACCATTGAGTAGCACCCTGATGAAGCACAATGTGGGAGTGTTTGGAATTATCTCTTCCTGTGACAGGGAACTGCCAGAGGCTCCAGTTAGCCCAGTCTCCAAGTGTTCATTGGGAAATCCCGCTTTTGTTGTCACCTTGTTACTGGGGGTGTCACTGTGTTTCTGTAGCTCTTCCTAAATTCTTTTCCTAGAGAACACTGTGAGCATTTACTAACATCTCCCACTGCTTTTGTCTAGTTCATTTATGGATTGGTTTGTTTACCCCTCCATCTCTTGGTCTGTGTTCATCTTGTTGGGAGATAGAATGAAACGATGCTTCTTTTGATCAGTATATTGCTGGTCAAACCATGGCTTTTATTAAACAGCCTTGGTGGGGGCTGAGGGTCACAAAAAGTCATGCATGGATTATAGTTCCCTCTATAGAGGTAACAATGGGAAGCTAGCCTTGTCCTGTGTACCAAGAACACTGGAGAGGAAAGGCAGCGCCAAGAAGTAGACATCAACAGATCTTGCTGCAATGTCTTATCCCCTTAGTTCCCCATGTTCCTAGCAGCTCCCCACAGTGTGTCACCCCCCTTTAAGGTGGAGAGTGACGAAGACACTCAGCCTCTGGCCACCCACAGACAACCTCTGGCAACCTAAATGTTAACCAATTAAAGCAGCTCTACATACACATACAGCTGTTGAATAATCACTAAGCTGTGCTGTTAAATGAAAACCCACATACAATAAAGGAAGACACTAATGTCAACCTTTTGCACCCCCCACACACACACACATGCACACACACATGCACACACACACACGCGCACACACACACACATGCACACACATGCACGCATGCACACGCACGCGCGCATACACACGCACACATGCACACATATCCACGCACACACGCACGCACACACACGCACACATGCACACACACACACACACACATGCACAAAATGGTATCTGAGCTGCAAGTCTGGCCTTTAGGTTTTCAGTTATTTTATGTAGTTAAAGATATCCCCATCAATAAAATTTGTGTGCCTTTTTTCTTGTTCATGTATTGATTGTTCACATTGTAACTCTACCCTTACACCTAAAAGAGAGTGAATTTCTTTCCTCCCCAACATGTTTCCCATTGTTGAATTTTAGTATTTATTCCAGGCTGGTTTCATGGTGAAGGTCTGTTGGCTTTTCTGAATATAAGAACTTTTGATATGGTCTGTCACTTAAAAGTTGGTAGAACTGACTAGTAAAAACCAGGGTTTGATTAATTATCTTTGCTAGGATTGTACAAATTTCTAACTTTCCTTCATAACTGACATCTCTCTTCTAAGAATATTGGCAATTATTGTTTACCAGAACATAATCCATTTTATGAACATAAAAGGGGCTTTGCACAAAGCTAGGCATAACCAAGCTTTTAGAATCCCGAGCCTGCCATGGTAGTGCATGCCTGTACTCTAAGCTACTTGTGAGACTGTGGCTGGATCAGTTTAGGCAGCAGAGTAAGAGCTCCCCAAGAGAGAAGGGGTGGGGAAGAAGGCAGGTCTCCACTTCCCCTGTGTCTGTGGTGGTTACCAATCCACGTCCATGTCCTATGTTTACTGTTTGCTAGCTCCATTAAAAAGATAAAGGTGGATCCAGGGAAATGGTTCATTATGCAAGAGCACTTGTCATGTAAGCCTAACAACCTAAATTCATCTCCAGAATGAACCAAACCCTACAAGCTCGTACACACACACACACACACACACACACACACACACACACACACTACTACTACTACTACTACTACTACCACCAATAACAATAACTTAAAATAATTTTTTACTAATCCATTAGTTTACATCTCAAATGATATACCACTTCCCAGTTACCACTCCACAACCCCCCCCCATTCCACACCTGCCCTCTACTCCCTCCCCTTTGCCTCTATGAGGGTACTCCCCCACCCTCCCACCCTCTCCTGCCCCACCAATCCAGCATCCCCCTATGCTAGGGCACCAAACCTCCACAGGACTAAGGGCCTCCCCTCCCATTAATGTCAGACTTAAAATAATTTTTTTAAAAAAAGGCCCAGCATGATGGGTGCACACCTTTTCTTCCAGCACTCAGGAAGCAGAGGCAGATGGATCTCTGAGTTCTAAGCTGGCCTGGTCCACAGAGTAAGTTCCAGGACAGCCAGGGCAACACAGAGAAACTTTGTCTCAAAAAAAAAAAAATAGAAAAAGACAAAAAAATAATAATGATAATTTGGCTTTCCTAAGCAGCAAACCTAGTCTAACAAGATTTTTAATTCACTTTTTGTTGGCTTTCTGTACTTAATTCTTAATTTTTATATAGTGGTACAAACTATAATATGAAGATCAAGGAAATACATAACTTTCTGCAAAAAATATATTTAATGCATTAATGCATCTGAATACATAGCAGCACTTCTTGTTCGTAGGTGGTCCTGATGTTACAGAGCAATTCCATTCTTTGTTGGATCCGTTCCATTGCCATCTTAGATGTTGGAGTGGGGAAACCCCTCTGAAAGCCAAGCTTTCTTCCATAGTCCTTGCCAGCCTTGCCTTGAGAGCCCACAGCCCACAGCTCCTGGAGCCTCAGACTGCAGAGAAACGTGTCAAAGGAGAATGACTTAACCCAGTTCACTTGCCACAACAGCAAAAACAAGAAACAAGCTAATCTGATTAATATGCATGCTCAGTAGTCAGATCCTCACAGTGATGTTACTTGTTCCAGCCCTCATTAGCTTGAATGATGCTCTTGTTTGAGTCTAAATCCTGCCAGGACTCAAGCCCAGATTGGATTTCCCAGGGAGTGCCTTGGTCCTTGTAGCATTGCCAAGGAGCATTAAGGGTGAGAGGACTCCCTTCCCTATAGT
Source organism: Montemys delectorum (assembly GCA_019843815.1). Taxonomy (NCBI): domain Eukaryota; kingdom Metazoa; phylum Chordata; class Mammalia; order Rodentia; family Muridae; genus Montemys; species Montemys delectorum. The sequence continues at coordinate 28,461 of JADRCD010231320.1, forward strand.
GTCCCCCAATCCTTGATGCTGTTGGACCCTGGGAGCAAAAAGATTTAATTACCTTAAAGAGTTTAATTTCTTACAAATGCAGAATACCTTTCATTCCCATGGTCACATTCCACATAGAAGATGGGAGAGAGAAATGTGGGTGGTATGTATGCACACTGACCGAAGGGCATGCTACTATGTGTGCTGTGGGAAGAACACATTCCCAGCACGTGTGCAGCTCTGGGTATAATCCTCAGCACCGCAAAAGGAAACGTGTCCAAAACAAAGCAAAAGCAGGACTTTGCACTAGCCAGAGGGACTGCTGCTGGCCATTTCAGTTTGACATACCAGGGACTGAATCCAGGACCTTACACACGCTAGGTGAGTGATCTCCCATGTAGCTACACTGCCATTTTTGCCCCATTTCATTTTTAGGACGTCTCTACGTTACCCAGGCTAGAACCTGTAATTCATTCATTCATTCTCTCTCTCTCTCTCTCTCTCTCCCTCTCCCTCTCCCTCTCCCTCTCCCCTTCTCTCCTTTCTCTCCCCTCTCCTCCACTCCACTCCCCTCCTCCCATTTGTCCTCCTTCATAACTGGATTGCCCCACAAGGCCCAACCCATTTCATATTTTCACAAATAGATTTTTTTTCCATACAGCATGTTCTGGTTATGGTTTCTCTACCCTAAACTTGTCTCAGATTCTCCCCAGCTCTTCTCTATTGAAATCCACACCATTTCTCTTTCTCTCTTTAGAAAACAAACAAGTTTCCAAAAGAGTAAAGTAAAATAAGATAAAAACAAACTGGAATTGGACAAAACAAACAGAAGAAAAAGAGGCAACGAAAAAGCACAATAAACACATATAGGCACAGAGACATACATTTGCACATAAAGGAATCCTAAAAGAACACAAAACCAGAAGCCAGACTATAGACACACAAGACTGTAAGGTTTAAAAAGAAAAAGCTGGGCATACTGGTGCATGCCTTTAGAGAAGCAGATGCAGGTGACAGTTTGAGGCCAGCCTGCTCTACAAAGCAAGTTCTAGGACAGCCAGAGCTACATAGAGAAACCCAGTTCTGAAAACCCCCCTCTCCTCAAAATAAGACCTCACAAAAACAACCTCCAAAGATGCTATTGTTCATTTTGTATTAACCATCTACTGCTGGGCATGAGGCCTGCCCTTAAGAGTGGTTTGTATCCCCAGTGAAGATTCCAATGGAGAGAGCTAATTTTTCATTTGCAGGTGGCTATCAATTGGAGAAAGTGTCTGGGTTAGGGATGGGGCTTGTGTCTACTACTTTCTGCACTGGGATCCCATCTGGTGCAGACCTGTGCAGGCCTTGTGAGTTCACGTGCACATTGGTTATGCGTATTTAGAAGGCCTTGTTTCCTTGATGCCCTTCATCCTCTCTGGCTCCCTACACTCTTTCTGCCTCCTCTTCCTTAGGGTTCTCTGAGCCCTGAAGGGATGGGTTTGATGGAGATTTAGGACTGAAAGTTCCAAGGCATCTTAGTCTCTGCCCGTTGTCTGACTGTGGGTCTGGTTTTGTTCCCATCTGCTGCAGAGGCTCTGATACATGAGTATAAAGGTCATCGTCACGAGTCATTTTATTGCTGTGTCCCTTTAGCAGAGCAGTTGTGTTTGCTTTCCCCCTAGATCCGCTGACCTATGGAGTCTCAGGTTTTTTGGCCGCTTAAGCAGTGTCAGGCACGAGGTTCCATCTCTTGGAGTAGGCCTTAAATCCAGTCAGATAGTTGCGGGTCACTTCCACAAGATCTTGTGCCACTGTCGCACCATGCTGTCTTATAGGTAGGTCACCTTTGTAGATCAAAAGAGCTGTAGTTTGGTTGCTGCTTACCTTTCTAGTACCATGGACACAAGTCAAGCTGGGTAGGCACCGGCTTGACTTCTCTGTGTTCAGTGAGTTGTGTAGCCACTCCACTTAGTTGACAGATTTTTTTTTCATAACGTTGTCCTTTTTGCCATCTAGCCAGTGCCGTATAACCCATAATGCTTTAGAACCCAACTGCTAAGGTTGTACTCTACCATATCCAGATAGTTCTCTGAACTCGGCGCAAAATGGAGGACGCCCTTTCCCAGTGGAGCTTCGTTTTCTCTGCAGGACCTTCTTTGAAAAGTGTCTCTGAGCACACATGCCTGACCTTATTTCGAGGATAAGCCCGCACGAGCTTCCTGCAAGCGCTGTATGATTTGCTCTTTCCCCCTACCCATATGATAATTAGGTACTGTGTTATGACCAATCAGCCCTTTCCACCCGTACCCTGAGAGCCCTTATATAGCCTACCCCCAGAACACTAAAATGGGCTGTCTCACTGAAGCTGCCTCTGGAAGTTCTAACATACGGCCATCTGAACCCTGCTGGATGCTTATGCTCTCTCCACTCTCGTGGGCCAATGGGACACCCCTTGTGGGACACTCCAAGGAAAAATAGACCCATAACTAATATGAGTTAACACCTAAGTGGGTTTATAACCTTTACTCTCTGAATCTCCTCTGTAGCAGCCAGCACATCCTCCTCTTGAGGGGACCACACATATAGGTGTTTTTCTGGAATCTCCTGTTAATCAAGGAACCAGCAGAGCACAGTTTAGAGGGCCAATCAGTTATCCCTTGTCTCCAGATAGAAGTGAATTGTCTGCTTAAAGATGCACCTCCCTGAGCTTCGGCGCCTTCCATTTCATCTGCTTCCTCTGAGTTACGTGTTCCAGAACACTATGCTCCCTTTCAGCGTTTTCATGTTAACTGCCACAATTTAGAATCCCCGGAGCAGGAAGCCTCACCTGGAGACCTGGCCAGGAAAGACCACCCCGAGAGTGAACAGCGTTTTCTAATTACAGCCCAGATAAAAGGGGGTGGCCAAAGCAGGCTCGCCGGTCCCTTGTTCACTCGGCCTTTCTCTTGCTGAGGAGTTGATCCCTTTGCTGGTATCAGAACCAGTGTTTCTGTGTTTCTGTCATGGACCAAGGACCAGCAGCTCCCCAGGGACCTTCCAGGTTTGGGGCGGCAGATTGGGACAGCCTTCTAGACTGAGCAACTGCGAGATTGTCAGCCTCCCCAGTGAGAGCCTGCTACTGTGGGATGACTACTACCAGCCAAAGGACCAAGTAGCTATGAATGGGTGCTCAGCCTCTCAGATGTTGACTCGGTTGTTAGAGCTATTTTAAAGTCTGCTGACTTAACAAATTCTGAAAGGGGGCTGGAGAGATAGCTCATGGGTTAAAAACACTGGCTGCTCTTCCAGAAAACTGAGGTTCAATTTCCAGAAACCCCATGGTAATTCATAACCAGCTGTAACTCTAGTCCCAGGAGATCAGACACCCTCTCCCCTCTTCTGCAGGCACTAGGTACCCACATGGCATACAGATATATAGGCCGACAAAGCACCTACATACATAAAGTAAAAATAAAGGCAAAAATTAGAAAATAAATAATTTCTCTTATATCTCTCACATATGTATGTATGTGTATATACAGATACATACATACATACATACATACATACGAGTGTATTTCTGTTTCTCTGGAGAATGCTGACTAATTACTTTTCTACCGGCTCAGGCCATCTGGGCTTGTGTGGTCCTTTTGACCCTACACACAAGTTCACACTCAAGCTATGGGAACAACCCAGTCCTTTAGTTACTTCTTCCCCTAAAATCCATTTTTTTGTCTAGATTTTTATATCCCACTTACGTATCCTGAGGACCATGGCTAGTATAAGGTGTGATATTTAGGTGAGTGTCTTCAAAGTTTTTGCAAGCCAAGAATAAAATGAGTCCCTTGGTCAGACTCAGTTCATAAATGAACGTCAAGAGGAAGAGAAGCCTGAGTTAACCTCTCCACCCCTAGAGCGGCATCACTTAGACAACGATAAGTGAGTCACCCACTTTCCCATGCTGTTACAAAATATCTGAGCTGGGAAATATAAAGAAAATAGGTTTATCTAATTTTTTTTAAGATTTATTTTACTTATTTATTTTATGTGTATGAGTACACTGTAGCTGAACAGATGGCCACGAGCCATCATGTGTGTGGCTGCTGGAAATTAAACTCAGGACCTCTGCCGGCCCCGCTCGCTCCCGCCCTGCTCGCTCCGGCCCGCTCGCTCCGGCCCGCTCGCTCTGGCCCGCTCGCTCTGGCCCGCTCGCTCTGGCCCCACTCGATCCAGCATAATTCACTGTAGCTGTCTTCAGTCGCACCAGAAGAGGGCGTCAGATCTCATTACGGGTGGTTGTGAGCCACCATGTGGTTGCTGGGATCCAAACTCAGGACCTTTGGAAGAGCAGTCAGTGTTCTTACCCCCTGAGCCATCTCGCCAGCCCGGTTTATCTAATTCTTAAGACCGCCAAGACCTGCTGAGGAGGATCCCCTGGGCTTCTTCACACGGTAAGAAGATTGTATACAAAAAGAAAAAATGGACCCATAACATAGGTAGTCCCAATCTGCTCACAACTCTGTCGTAAGAACTAATCAGGACTTCAAAGGAACAGTATTTGTCTCCTTTGGGGGGGGGGGGGAATGTTCCTAATAACCTAACCATCTCCTAATAGAGCTTATTTCTTGAAGGTCCCACCACTTATAAATATCATTCCACTAAGAACCAAGCATACACGCTGAGCTCTTGGGAGACAAACCACATACAAGCCACTGCTGGCAAGCTTATAAACGTGGTGGGGAAAGGGGTCGTTCAAGTGCTTCTACCTTATTGTTCTTAGAGATGTGGCAGCCATCTGCTCTGTAAGTGCAGGACAGTGAGCAATGCCAGCGTTAGTATGGAGGTGATTATGGTTATTATTCATTGGCAACAGGAGTACTAGCTGTCCTGAAAAAAAAAAAAAAAACCCAGATTGTGTCCCAGATCGTCCCAGTATGACAGACCCAAATGAATGTCTGGAACCAATGGGAATGGCAGCGTGTTTTCCTTCGTCACTATGCAAGTGGTAAATAAGGAGCCTGGATATGACAGGATATATAAAGAAAACAGGTTTATCTAATTCATAATTCTGAAGGCTTAAGAACATGGTGCCAAGATCTGCCCAGCGCTAGTGAGGATCCCCCTGGGCCTGTTGGCACAGTAGATAGCATCATAATCCCAGTGCTCAAGAGACTAAGGCTAGACTACCATAAATTCACAACCATCCTGAGCTACCGTGTGAGCTCCATGCTAGCATGTGTGAAAATCTATGTCAACACATATTCAATATTAAACAAGAAATAGAGGGAGGTGGTTAGTGAGGTGAAGGAGGTGTCTATTAGCATCCCCCGGACATTCACCCCTCAGAATCCACCATTAAAGGTAGGGGATTTGCAGCAGCATTTCTTCACTGATGCTAATGTGCCTTCTCCATCACCCACTCGAAGACCTACCTCCCGGTCTGCTAATACTGTAAGGCCTCCCAGACATCCTCCCACCTCCAATTGCCTATTCTACCTTTCTAGTTTCCCAAAGTTCCAGGTCATATGCATACTGTGCTAGAGGGATCCTCAGTCAAGCCCCAAGAGTCTAAGTGAGATTTAGACACCTTGGCACATATTGAAAGAGGATCATCATACTTCTGAAGTATATTGAATACATGTCAGTCCCCTTTAAATGCGAATGCAAACAGAAATTGTATCCAATGGAGTCAAAAAGAAAGACAAGAGCTAGGAGTGTACCCTACTCATTAGAGTGCTTGTCTAGATACAGGAGACCCTGGTTTTGCTCACCAGCACTGCATAGACAAAGTAGCATAGAGGTGCATGCCTGTGATCCAGCACTCAGGAGGTGGAGGCAGTGGAATCAGGAGCTCAGGGCCTTCCTTGGTTACCAAGTGAGTCTGAAGCAAGCCCGAGCTTCATGAAACTCTGTCTCAATAAGTAAGCAAATAAAATTGCAGAAGTTACTGTTAGCCCTCTGTGTCAGCGGGAGTGAAGGTAACAGTGTGGCTGGATTAGGGTCTGTGGGATGGCAAGGAATCACAAATGAACCTATGGCTGTCAGATCTTAGGCAAATTGACAGATTTGAGTTCCCTCTGAATCAGTTTTCTCCTCTTTCCTTACTAACCTGCTTCCTGTGCTGGAGGGTGAGGACACAAAGGCAATAGCTTTCTGCCCATGTGACAGCCTTCCCCTCTCCACTGTCTCATGAGAGAGGGTACCGAGCTGCTGATGGAGAAAGGTTTGTTCCACCCTGATGGGCACAGCTCTGCTCCTAGTGTTAATCCAACCTCATAGGCATGTGAGACCGAAAGACAAAGAAGGACATCTTTTAAGGTTGCGTCATCTTGGGTAGGTTTTAAATCAAGGTGAGTCTCCATCAGGCAAAGAAACACGTTTCCAGGTTTATTCTCAAAGCAGAGGAATAAAAACACCTTCCTCATCCCATGGTATACTGACAGACACATTACAGTTCCCCTACTGAAAGAAGCCAGCATAAGAATTCAGAAACTAGAACGTCATGATGGGAGAGAAAAGGGCTGAGGATGCTGGGGTGGCCTGAGAGAATCACAGATAGGCCATCTGAGTAACTACACCTGTTCCAGATCCTTCAGCTGATGAACAAGGGATGGGTTCTGAGGGGAGCTGAGATCAGCTGATGTCTTCAATTAATGACATACTGTCCCACAGAAACAGAACTATGGGGGTTGGGAGGGTGCTGGAGTCTGGGGGCAGGGCGGAGTATCTTGGAGTAATATATCTGCAGATATACAGAAACCAAAGCAAGAGGAAACTGCAGATGGCAGTGTCAAATGACAGGATTTGAGTTGCTTTTAGGTCATGCTTTTGTGTCTGTCTATAAATGTTCAGTGTGCTATGCAAGGGTTATTGATTTTCATTCCTCTTTCTTCTTGTTTTCAAAGAATTCCATATCTGCTTCTATAACGGTGCCAGAAGTCTGACTCGACAAGCTGGCCACTATTTTGGATTTGCCTCCTTGTATCAGGAGATTTCACATTTTCTATATGTAGGGCCTTCCTGGGTTAACCTTGAAAGGTTATATAAAGCACTCAGCAAGGGCATTAGGATGTCCCTGGGGGCAGGAGCTAAATGTGGGCCATTTTACCTTGGGACCCAGCTCTGCGCGCACTCCTTCAGATCCTGAATATAGCTCTCTAGGTGTGGGTCTAGACGTCCTGGCCATCTGTTTCTTTGGTTGACAGTATCCCCAATGGAGATAAAGGGAGCTTGCCCTACACTCTTGAAAGGTTTGTATTTGAGTCTCTTGAAATAACCTGACTGGAAAGATGGTACAAGGTTAAAAGTTCGGATCCCAGCACCCATAGAAAAGCTAAGTGGGGTACCACACATGCTTCTGACCCCGGCACTGAGAAGGGCAGAGATGGAATGACTGGTGGGATTTGATGTCTGCCATTGAGCAAAACAATGAGGGTTCCAGGTTCAGAAAGAGAACTTAGAGCCTGAATGCATTTGGCCTCAATCTTTCCCGAAGTCACACTTAACTTGTTCACAGAATCCCACAGTAGAGATCCTCTGCCTGCCTGTGGATTGGAATCCTATCAGGCGCCCTTCAGGAACCACCCATGGCAAGATAGTAACTTCAAAACCCACCAAAGTCTTACATGACGATTGTAAGGACATGGAGCTACAACTCTTTAGAGAACCCAAGCCTGTGTGCGCAGGTGCCCTCTCCTTTCTTCTGAGTTCCTCGCCGAACCCCCTTGTTTAACTCTATATTAAAGTATCTTAGCCCGGCAGTGGTGGCACACGCCTTTAATCCCAGCACTTGGGAGGCAGAGGCAGGTGGATTTCTGAGTTCAAGGCCAGCCTGTTCTACAGAGTGAGTTCCAGGACAGCCAAGGCTACACAGAGAAACCCTGTCTCGAAAAAACCAAAAAAAAAAAAAAAAAAAAAAACAAATATATATATATATATATATATATATATATCTTTAATAAAATCTCCAACTTACCTTCAAAAACTGGCCATGCCTGATGTTCTTTTCAGCACTGAAGCAATGGATCCCAATTTCTCTTCAGTCTAGACCCCCAAAACTCTGGAGGAGTACCACATGCTGCTGCAAACACAGAGCTGTGTCTCTGTCCCCTCACAAGTGACAGTCCTACCTGTCTCAACCCTGTGAGTCTGTAACAGGCCACTGTGACCGGCCACCTGACAACCGCTGACACTTGCACCCTCTGGCTAGGGGAGACCAGAGAGAGTATGATCTCTGAAAGTACGTTTATGCAGCCAAGCTTCAGGACATAAGACAGGATGGAGGAAGAATTTCCTCTGGTTTTGTCCTGTTGGCAGGCTTAGAAGACACTTCCCTGTTGAGAACCATGAGTTTGCCGGCCTGTGAGCCAGCTCAAGGGGCAGGATGGTAAGACCTACCCCTCTGCCAGCAGAGCTGTTAGATGTCATAACAGTTTTCTCCTGGAAATCTAAGCTTTGAGGGCCTGGAGAGGTGACTCAGCAGCTTAGAGATAGTACTGTTCCTGCAGAGGACCCAAGTTTGCCTCCTGGCACTGTACTGGGTGGCTCAAAACCACCTGTAACGCCAGCTCCAGGGAATCTGACACCTGGATTCTGCAGCACACACACTCAATATGTACATGTGTACACACACACACATTCTAAAATAATGGAAGTAAACAAAGTATAAATTTAGAAAAGGGAAAGACATTGTATTTCATCAAACCCTGCAGAGTTCTGAAACGACCTCGGGAAAACTCTTCCTTCCTACTGACCGGGTCAGAGACAAGGATTTGTTCAACTCCAGCTCAAAGCAATTGTGCTGGCCAAGTAGGAACACAAGTTCCATCTAGGCCTAAGAATTCAACAGACACAAAACGGAAGCGCAGAAGATCATCTAATGGGGTTTTGTGGGTTGTTGCACATGATAGGAGTTTCATAAGTGTGAGGAACTGAAGAGGTGATCAAAGTAGAAAGCTTTTATACATTTTTCAAAAAGAAATGGTGATTTTTTTTTTTTGAATGGCAAGATAAAATAATGGGGCGAGAGACAGCAAATTATGTGACACAAGAGAGGACAAAACCAGGAAGCAATTGGGGTCTGTGACGATCTCAGGTCACAAGGATATTCTTTCTCTTCCTGTTATCAGGAGCCCTGCCTTAAGCAAACTTCTCTGACTTGGGAGGCAGAGGGGAGCAGGTGGATTTTTGAGTTCGAGGCCAGCCTGGTCTACAGAATGAGTTCCAGGACAGCCAGGGCTGCACAGAGAAACCCTGTCTCGAAAAAATAAAAAACAAAAACAAAAAACCAAAAAAACCTATGACTTATTCATACTTGGGCAGACGAGAAAGCCCTGTTGTTCCTCAAGTACTTCAAATTAACCAACATGCCAAAGTGGTGTGGGGAGTGGCGGAGAGGGGAGGGCAGGCAGGCATCTCCTTCTGTGTTAAGAGTCTCCTCACTCCCTTTCCTTAAGAATAAGATGTACCCTCAAGCAGAGTGAAATAAAACTGGTTCAGGGTGTTTAACAAAAGCAGAGAAGAAGCTCAGCCAACTAGGATGGACAATTGATATGTTGACGTCTGTTGGCTCTGCTGCCACCTCAGGGGGAGGAAACACGAGAACTCAAAATATCTCATCTTCAGGACAAACGAGAACAAGCCAGTCTAAGACAACATCTCTACAGGAACAAGGATCCAGAGTCAAATGGTTAGAAAGTAGAAAATCGGGCTGGCTCAGCAGGTAAGAGCACTGACTGCTCTTCTGAAGGTCCTGAGTTCAAATCCCAGCAACCACCTGATGGCTCACAACCACCCATAATGAGATCTGATGCCCTCTTCTTGTGTGTCTGAAGACAACTACAGTGCATTTAATTATAATAAATAAATCTTTAGAAAAAAAAAAAAAAAAAAAAAGCCGGGCGGTGGTGGCGCACGCCTTTAATCCCAGCACTTGGGAGGCAGAGGCAGGCAGATTTCTGAGTTCGAGGCCAGCCTGGTCTACAGAGTGGCCTCGGGACAGCCAAAGCTATACAGAGAAACCCTGTCTCGAAAAACCAAAAAAAAAAAACAAAAGAAAAGAAAGAAAGTAGAAAATCTACTGCCATGTCAGCCAATTGGAAAGTACATTACAAAGCAAGTTTATAAATATATTGTTTGAGAGGTTCAAAGAAGCATAAGCATAAAATACTTCCCTGAGAACAGCCCGGGAAAGAAGAAATTTCCCACAAATGCAACACTACACAGTGACCTTTTAAAACTACAAATCAAATAAAACCAGAAAGGGCTCTAATATCCTTTTGAAAATTAACAGTGTAATCAGCTGAAAGAAAATGAAGAGAAAGCAATGTAATTACAAAACTAATAAGAAAATTAAAAGCAGGAAGGGTCAGAGTATAAATGATGAAAACTTTAATTACTAATGGAGTAGAATCTTAACCCCAGTAAAAGCTGATTAAAAAAAAAAAAAAAAAAAAAAAAAAAAAGCCGAAAGATTAAAATATGAGAGGAAGCCAAAGTATAACACCCCAAAATATAACACATCAAAGTATAAAACCTCAAAAAATAAGACCCCCAAAAATGCCTTTTTGGAGCCCAACGTTCTGATGATTTTTTGAGTAAGAGAAAACACAGCAGACAGTCCAAAAGCAGCAGAACTTACTTGCTCAAGGGACTTCCCATTATGTCTAGAGGACGTCTCCATTTGCTATGACATCTCCTCTCCATAGCAGAAAGATCAGATCAGATCACAGTCTCTGGAAAGTCTAATGAAGAGAAAACTCCCCCCTGGGGCTGGAGAGAGGGCTCAGAGGCGAAGAGTGCATTTTGCCCTTGCAGGGGACCTGAGTTCCAGGAGAAGCACAAGCACCTGTCACTTTAGTTCTAGGGGATCTTAGGCACCTGCATACACAAATCCCTTTTGAAAAAGAAAAAAGAAAAATCAGCTGGATGGTGGTGTCGCATGCCTTTAATCTCAGCACTGGAAAAGCTGATCTCTGAGTTTGAGGCCAGCCTGCTCTACAGAGTAAGTCCCAGTCCCAGGACAGCCAAGGCTACACAGAGAAACCCTGTCTCAAAAAAACAAAAACAAAAAAACTGGGCCTGGAGAGATGGCTCAGGGGTTAAGAGCCTTGGTTGCTCTTCCAGAGGTCCTGAGTTTGATTCCCAATACCCACATGGTGGCTCACAGCCATGTGTAATGGAGTCTGATGCATTCTATCATGGAAACATACATGCAAACAGAGCACTTATATACATAAATAAACAAATCCTTTAAAAAAGGAAAAAAGGCCGGGCAGTGGTGGCCGCACTTGGGCGGCAGAGGCAGGTGGATTTCTGAGTTCGAGGCCAGCCTGGTCTACAGAGTGGCCTCAAGACAGCCAGAGCTATACAGACAAACCTGTCTCAAAAAACAAACAACAACAACAACAAAAAAAACCTAAAACAAACAAAAAAGGAAAAAAGAAAAACCACCAACTAAATTTATGAGACAAACCTCACCCTAGTTTGCTCTGTTGCCCCACCCACACCCAGCTTTCTCCACGCTCCACTTTGCTAAAGTAGGTGGTTTTATTTAAGCCTGGAATCATAGCCTGGTTTCCAGAGTTTTTCCTCTGAGTCTGTCCCATATATAAGGCACACAGGTCTTGAATCTGTATTGTGCTGTCCTTCTGTTCAACTGCCTGTCCCAACTAAGAACGTGAGGGGCTGAAAAAGCATTTTTCTCCCAAGCATCCAGGAAGAGATCCTGCTACAGGGTGGATATGGTATGTCTCCTAGTGGTTCTTACGAGGGATATTTGGTCTACAGAGTTGAGTGGGACCTTTAAGAAGTGCTTGTGGAGGAGTCCTTCATGAGGGGTTTGCCCTCAGAAGTGGTTAGATAGTTTCTGAAGGACCACTGAGTTTGTTCTGAGGACAGAGTAGTATATTAGTCAAGTCAGGGTTCTCTAAAGGAACAAAACTAATTGTACTAGAACTAGTGAGCCTACATGGTGACTCACAGCCATTTGTAATGGAATTGAACAGAACTAGAGTGTGTGTGTGTGTGTGTGTGTGTGTGTTATTAGAATGACGTACAGGCTTAGTTATGGTTTTATTGCTGTAAAGAGACACCATGACCAAGGCAGCTCTTTTTTTTTTAAAGATTTATTTATTTATTTTATGTATATAAGTATACTGTAGCTGTACAGATGGCCATGAGCCATCTGGGAATTGAACTCAGGACCTCTGCTTGCTCCAGCCCCGCTTGCTCCAGCCCCATTTGTTCCCGCATAATACATGGTAGCTGTCTTCAGATGCACCAGAAGAGGGCGTCAGATCTCATCATGGATGGTTGTGAGACACCATGTGGTTGCTGGGATCCAAACTCAGGACCTTCAGAAGAGCAGCCAGTGCTCTTACCTGCTGAGCCATCCTGCCAGCCCCCGAGGCAACTCTTATAAAGGAACATTTAGTTGGGGTTGGCTTACAGGTTCAGAGGTTCAGTCCATTATCATCAAGGCAGAGAACATGACAGTGTACAGGCAGGCACGGTACAGGAGGAGCTGAGAGTTCTACATCTTCATCTGAAGGCCACTAGGAGAAGATTGGCTCCCACACAGTTAGGAAGAGGGTCTCATTGCCCACCCCCATAGTGACACACTTCCTTCAACAAGGCCACATCTACTCCAACAAGGCCACCTCCTAATAGTGCCAAACCCTGGGCCAATCATATTCAAACCACCACACACAGGCTGTGGTCTGGATAGTCCAACAATGGTTGTCTCCTGACAGAATGGTCAAGAATCTTGTAGTTCAGTTGATGAGCTGGATGTCCCAGTAGTCCTAATCTGGTGCTGGAGTCCAGAGGATTCCTAAAAAGCTGCTGATCTTCTGTCTATGATGGAATCCAGAAGAAGTGTTAATACCAGTGATGCCTCGACAGCCACAGGATAGATGGACTTGGAAGAGAGCAAGAGCCAGCAGGCAAGAAGCAAACCCTTGGGGCTGGAGAGATGGCTCAACAGTTAAAAGCACTGGCTGCTCTTTCAGAGGACCCAGGTTCCATTCCCAGCACCCATATGGCATCTTACAATCGTCTGTAATTCCAGTACCAGGGGATCTGACACCCTCACACATAGACACATGCAGGCAAAACACCAATGCATACAAAATAAAAATAAATTGTTTAAAAAAATAAAAGCAAAACCTTCTTTGTCCTTTGATGTGGGTTACAACCCGAAGGTGTGTCCCAGACCTAGAGTTTTAGGGTGGTTCTTCCCACTCCAGATTATCTGAAACAAGAAAGTCCCTCACGGATGTGCCACGTAGCTTGGGCTTTAGTTGATTCCAGATGTGGTCAAGTTGACGACCAAGATCAGGCATCATGGGTGGTTAGGCTATGGAAGAGTGAAGACAGTCCCTCTGCCCCGCCCCAGACACATGCACACACACACTTCAACGTCCTGCCTGCCTTGCAGCCTCTCCTCTTCCTCTGTGTCCCCAGCACTGTCTCTGCTCCAAGTCAAGGCCGCCTGATCACACTCTTGAGCTCCCAGAACCAGGAGCCAAAATAAATTCTTTTCCTTATTCTGTTACCCACTCTTAGGTGGGTTTTGTTGTTTGTTTGGTTTTGGCTTTTGTTTTGTTGGTTTGTTTTTATTTCAGCAATGGAAATAGATCTAATTCATGAAACAGGCAGGAGAATCTGGAGAAATAAAGAACACATTCACTGCCTGTGGGGCATGGAGCTCCGTGTCTGTAAATGCAGCGACCAAGGGGCTAAGGCAAGAACATCTTGGTGTCAAGCCACCTCAAGCTACATAGCAAGACCATCTTTGAAAAATACCAGCCGGGCGGTGGTGGCGCACGCCTTTGATCCCAGCACTTGGGAAGCAGAGGCAGGCAGATTTCTGAGTTTGAAGCCAGCCTGGTCTACAGAGTGAGTTCCAGGACAGCCAGGGCTACACAGAGAAACCCTGTCTCGAAAAACCAAAAAACCAAAAAAAAAAAAACAAAAAACAAAAAACCTGGCTATAGCTATTTGTTTATATGCCTCTACAGAAAAATACCCACAAAAGCAGCATATTTACCATGAGTTAGAAGCAGGAAGATGATGAATTCAAGGCCAATCTAGGCTATATAGTGTCTCAAAAAAAAAATTTAAAGAGTAGGCAAAATAGTTCAAAGGGTAAAAGAGCTGGCCATGCCACCACGGTAACATGTGTTCAAATTCTGGAACTTGAGTAAAAGCAGGAGAGAGCTGACAAACATTGTTCCAGTCTTCCCGTGCATGTCATGGCATGCGTGTTCATACATGTACATATGCCCACACACATGCACACACAAAAATAATAAATAAAAAACAATTTTAGGGCTGGAGAGATGGCTCAGCAGCTAAGAGCACCAACTGTTCTTCCAAAGGTCGTGCGTTCAAGTCCCAGCAACCACATGATGGCTCACAACCATTCATAATGAGATCTGATGCTCTCTTCTAGAGTGTCTGAAGACAGCTACAGTGTACTTACATATAATAAATAAATAAATCTTTAAAAAAAAAAAGAATTTTAAAGTCACTGTGGTGCATTCAGTGTTGAGACATATCCTGGTCTAGCTACTGGAATTCAAAAGTAAGAAAAGAATTCTTCAGACACTCAGACAGGTCTGCTGATCAGGACAGGGGCGACGCTGCTGGTACCTCCCTGGGGGCGATTTACAAACAGAATATCTGAGAGCCAGGCAAAACAGACCTGTTTTTGCTGCCTAGGTTTTTGTCAACTTGACACAAGCTAGGGTTCTCTGGGAAGAGGGACCCTCTATTGAGAAAATGCCTCTATCATATTAGCCTGTAGGCAAGTTTCTGGGGCATTTTGTTGATTAAAGATTGACGCAGGAAAACCCAACCCACTGAGTAGTGTCATCTTGGGGAGGATGGTCCTGAGAGATATAAGAAGTTAAAAACATGCTTGCTTTTCGGACAATTCTGGTTGCCACATGGCTGCTCATAACACTCTGTAACTCCAGGCCCGGAGAGATCTAATGCCCTCTTCTGGCCCCTGAAGGAACTGCACTTCTGTGGTACAAATATATACATGCAAAATGCCATACATACAAAATAAAAAAGGAAGGAAGGCCGGGCCGTGGTGGCGCACGCCTTTAATCTCAGCATTTGGGAGGCAGAGGCAGGCAGATTTCTGAGTTCGAGGCCAGCCTGGTCTTCAGAGTGAGTTCCAGAACAGCCAGGGCTACACACAGAAACTCTGTCTCGAAAAAAAAAAAACAAAACACAAAAAACAGAAAAAAGAAAGAAGAAAAAAGGGAGGAAGGAAGAGGAAGGTTGTTGAACACAATCCTAGAGGACACTCTGTAGTTCTGCCTCAGCTCCTGCCTCAAGGTTCCTGCTTGAGTTCCCGCCCAGACTTTGCTCCCTGATGAACCGTAGGACAAATACAGCCGTTCTTCCCTAATTGTTTTTGGTCATTGTTTGTATCACAGTAACAGAAACCTAAGACGCCAAACATGAAAAGAGTCGGGGCACACATAGCACCCATTTTTTCCCCCTATTTAAAAAGCTACTTGACGTTTGACAGTTGAGAGATGTGAGGAAAGAGGTAGAGAGAAGGTATGTAAGAGCCTTTGACCAGGGCTCGCTGTGAGCTCAACCACAGAGGACATGCTTAGCCTGCTCCAGGGCCTGGGTTTCCTCCTCAGCATCAAAGTGGTGAGGGAGGCAAGCACCACATCTATAAAGGAGGCCCACATTTCTGCCTCCTAGACTAGCTTTCGCCCGGGAAATGGTCTCCAGATGAGGGTGGGGCTATGGGACTGTGAATGGGGCTTCACTGGGTGGGGACAACGTCCCCAGCTCAACTCCCAGACTCCTGTTACCAGCTGACCAGTTGAGGGAGCGGCTGGGGGTTCTTCCCGCACAAATTCTTTGCAGCTTTCCTAACAACAGTTCCCCCTCATCCCCCGCAATGTTTTGGCAGCTTTAGGCTCTCTGTTTCTCCTCCATTTCCATTTGCTTAGTGCATCCAGCCACAGGGGAGACCCAAAAACCCAGCCGAACATCCCGGAATGCAGAGCATTTGCAATAAGTCACAGCTGCAGAGGTGCCAGCGAGAGCTGTTCTAGACTTATGGAGAAGGGGCGGGGTTGTCAGCACACACAGCTGCAGAACCCTCACAGGCTGAACCCAGAAAGGAGCGTGGCGATGGGACCAACCCAGGACAATGAAGCAGCTGCAGGGGAACCACCACGGGGGGGGGGGGGGGGGGGCACTCCCC
>JADRCD010231321.1:518-50179 GCA_019843815.1 Montemys delectorum
GATTCAGTGTAAGAATCTAGTGGGTAATGGAGGACAGAAATGTGTGACTGTCTTACCGTGCTGCAAGTGCTATGGTTAAAGTGTATTAATATAATGAAGGGAAAGTGGCTCTCTAAATTAAAAATCTAAAGGAATCAGGAAGAATTTTAAAAAGGAAGATGAGTTGGGATCTGTAACACATACCTATAATCCAGCACTCCTTGTTTTTTTTCGAGACAAGGTTTCTCTGTGTAGCCCTGGCTGTCCTGGAGCTCACTCTGTAGACCAGGCTGGCCTCAAACTCAGAAATCCGCCTGCTTCTGCCTCCCAAATGCTGCGCTTAAAGGTGTGCACCACCACTGCCCACCTTAATCCAGCAATTGTAAGGCTGAATCAGGACAAACAGAAATGTGAGACACAATAAGACAAAATGAAAAAAGAAGATCTGGCCTACAAATAGGAACGTGAGGGATTAAGTTTGCCAGAAGTAGAGAAGGAAATAGTTATACAAAGGCCAAGTTCAGCATAGCTAGAAAATTGTGTGAAATGAGAATGGCAAAGGAAACAAGATGTATGGGTTAGTTTAAAGGCCAGTGTGTCTCGTACTGACAGACACCCTTAGAGTAAGTGCATTGGGGTAGACTGCTAGCAGAAAAACTGGGCAGAGATTAAAAATATAGCAGTGGGGCACTGGAAAATGGCTCATTGTCTAAGGTTACTTGCTGCTCTTGCAGAGGACGTATGTTGAGTTCCAACATCTGACAGGCAGCTCATAACTACCTTTAACTCCAGTTCCATTGGATACGAAGTCTTCTTCTGGCCTTTGCAGGCACCTGCACACATGGGTATACATACATATACTCAGGCACACACATACATATAAAATAAATCTTTTGTAAAAATGTATCAGTGCCAATACAAGATTGGTTTAAAAGACTTTAAACACAGGACATAGGCACATAGAGCCTGATACATGATAAGACCTTGTTAAATATTTTCAGAAAGTAAAAATTAAAAGCAGTTTATCGATATTTCTTAACCCTGGGATTAATTTAAATAATATATGTGAAAATGACCTTTGAACCTGTTAAGTGTCATTTGTATCACATATTCTTTTGATACTTTATATACCTGGAGCACACGAGGTAAAATTGATTCCCCAGTGCCAAAGTGAGCTGTTTTGTAAATCTAACTTCCTAAATTTTGATTTACTTATTAAACTTTTGTGTAAGCTGTTTATTAGTTCAGTTACTCATTCATTTATCCAGTATATTTAGATGAGTTCCCCAAAAGTTTTCCTTTCCCTGTCCCTCAGTTTATAGTGTGTGCTTAGTTCATTAACCTGCTATATTATTTACTTAAGATTGGTGATGGCACCAGACAGTGGTAGCACATCCCAGCACTTGGGAGGCAAAGGCAGGCAGATTTCTGAGTTTGAGGCCAGCCTGGTCTACAGAGTGAGCTCCAGGACAGCCAGGCTGTACAGAGAAACCATGTCTCCAAAAACAAAAACAAACAAACAAACAAAATACAAAGATTGGTGATAGCTTTACTGGGAACTATGCCTAGAACTTTAGAAAAACACGGACTTGTCTACTTAAGCTGCAAATAAAGGCTTAAATACAATTTTCTGTAGGGGAAAGTCTTATTGTTGAAAGAGATTATTAGTAGTAGTACTTTATGTTTTGTGTTTCTAGTTTGTCCATAAATATGTTTAATTCAGCTTGACTAGTACTTATTGAACTTCTATTCAATGGCTGAAACTTTTTTTTTTTTTTTTGGAAACATTCTTTACTGACATTCATTTTAGAGGCATATAGTAACTTTCCCTTTATTATTACTTTGTGATGTAGCCTGTCCATTGATTCTCTTTCTTGGGCTGGAAGGCAATGTCACTAGCTCTTCATTGATTTATACCCCATTTGCAGGTGTTTGTACTGCATCCACACCATTTGTGCTATTGGGAGATGTCTTGGACTGCCTTCCTTTGGATCAGTGTGACACAATATTCACTTTTGTCGAAAAAAATGTTGCTACTTGGAAGTCAGTAAGTGCCTTGGTTTCTTTTCCTGATAATACTAGCGCTGTAGAGATAGAATTCAGAAGATAGTTTTGTTTGTAGTTTATTTGCTAATAATTCTAATATTGGTGTTGTCAAAACATTTGTCCCTGTGAAAAAATGTTATATTATGTAATAATAAGAATCAGATGTAGAGAAAGTTTTGAGGTACAAAACTTAGTAAATAACTTGAAAGTACCTACTTTCAAGCAAGCATAGTATTGTAAAGTTATGAGGTATAGGTAGGAAAGCTGTGCTCCAGGCTAGCCTGGTCTCCACAGGGAAAGAAAGAAGGCTGTGGGATGGTCTAACACTTTAGAGTGCTTGTTACTTCTTTAAAGAACCTGGGTTTAATTCCCAGCATGCACACATGGTGGCTTACCATCATCCATAACTCCAGTTCAAGGTGATCTGATGCCCTCTTCTAGCCTTTTTGCAGACACCATACACACATGTAGTACACATACATATATGCAGGAAAAACACTCATAAAATAAATGTAAAACAAATTTTTAAAGATAAAGCAAACACACACACACACACACACACACACACTTCTAGATGTTTACAAGTTATTCAACACTATGCTGTTATGCATATTCAAATGAAAATGCTTTGAAATAAGTAACAGTAGTGAAATAGACTTATACATTAGTGCTCTTTAATATTTTAATTCCTATGATTTATTGAAGGGAGTGGGCAACTTCCAAAGTATAGTAGTAATTTTGGTTTTCTTTTCAGAATACATTCTATTCTGCTGGCAAAAATTATTTACTGCGTATGTGCAATGGTAAGTAATTCAGTATTAAATTATTGCTTTTAAAACTGTGAATGTAACCAGAAGAATAGATGGTTTATTATTTAATGAAGATGTCTTTGGTTGGTTGGTATTTATTTATTTATTTATTTGGTTTTTCGAGACAGGGTTTCTCTGTCCTGGAAGTCACTCTGTAGACCAGGCTGGCCTCAAACTCAGAAATCCGCCTGCCTCTGCCTCCCAAGTGCTGGGATTAAAGGCGTGCGCCACCACTGCCTGGCAATGAAGATATCTTAAAAGTGGATTAGGATCTTTGTTTTTAAGTTAACAGTCTTATTTATTAAAACTCATCGTTCACTTTCATTGATTTTTGTCCATAGAACTTTATTTCTAACTTATAGTACTTTCTTTGACAATGACTGCTACTTCCATTTTGAGAACCCTTGCTCTAGGAAAATCCTGGACAAATGGTTAAAAATTCAGGTACAATTATAATAAACATAAAATGATTTCTTCTGTGTTATTCATTTCTGAACATTGTTAGATCTCCTCAGAAGATTGTCTAAGTCTCAGAATACAGTTTTCTGTGGAAGAATTCAGCTCTTTTTGGCGAGGCTTTTTCCTCTATCTGAGAAATCAGGTAAGTTTCTATACATTATATTCTTTTTAAGGAAATCTCTCCCAGTTTTTATTGGAGTAAAATCTGTCATAATAAGAAAACTTCACATAAAATATTGAAAACAAAAAATTGCTTTATTTTCTTATAAATTCAGCTCTATCTAGGATATAGTCAAATTCAAAGTTTATTAACAATATGCTACTGAATCATAGTAATTTATATAGGCATAAACTATTCTGTCTATATTTAATTTCAGAATATAAGCCTATTCTGTCTCCATTTTCTGTTACAGCAAGTACTCTTACCCACTTGAGTGATCTCTCCAGCCCCTATTTCACAATGTTTACTATGAAATGTAACTCATTGCGAAGTATGTATCATAAATGTAATGATGAAACAAATATTTGTAGAACCATTGCTTGGCTCCCAAACTGGAGCCTTCCCTATCTTTTATATATTCAGATGTACCAGATTTCAGTATCTCTTTGATTTGGTTTTTCCCTGCCTTTAATATATTATTGTAATGATTGTATTAAAACATGATGTGGATACAGTAGTGCATGCCTATAGTAAGCTTATAGAATATGTTAATGGTAGATTTGTGTGCTTTCTTTTTGTCATGTTTGATCTAGGTTTTCTCTTTCCTAGTTATTTCTTGGTTAGTCTTAATATGTATATACTCCTTCCTTCATCTGTGGTCATTGTCCCTTAGTTTTCTTTTAGTACAGAACTTATCTTACTTAGGATTTCTAATGTTGCAATAAACACCATCATCAACAGTAACTTGGAGAGGAAAGGCTTTATTTCAGCTTAAAACTCCTTCATACTCCTTCACTGAGAGAATTTAGGGCAAGACTCAAAGCAGGAACCTAAAGGCAGGAAATGAGACAAACTGTAGAGGAGTACTGCTTACCGGCTTGCTCCTTATGGCTTGCTCATTTTGCCTTTTTTACCCCTTTGAGACATGATCTCACTATATAGTTCTGTCTGTCCTGGAACTCACTATATAGACCAGGTTGGCCTTGAACTCACTGCTTCTGCCTCCTGAGTGCTAGGATTAAAAGCATGCACCACTACTATACCCAGCTCATCAGTAAACTTGCTTTCTTATATACTCTGATACTAGCAGTGGCACAGCCCATAGTGCCCACCAACTCCTCTCCCCTATTAACTAATTAAGTAGATGCCATATAGGCTTGCCTACAGGCCAGTCGTTTTTCTCAACTGTGGTTCCCTCTTCTCAGATGACTTTAGTTTATGTCATGTTAACACACACACACACCAAACACACAACCAGACATAACTATCGTCATACATGACATCTTTTTCATGAAATCTTAGTTTCTCTTTAATCCTTGAATGAGTTCAGTTTGGTACTAGATAGATTTCATTTCATCTGTAATAATCTTAATATTTTAGTCTCTCATTCTTTGTTATTTTTAAACTTTTTATAACTCTGTGTGTGTGTGTGTATGCATGTATATATGTGGAGATCAAAGGACAATTTATGGGTGTCAGTTCCCTCCTGCCATGTGGGTCCTGGGAATTGAACTCATGTTATCAAGCTAAGCCATTTCATGGCCCTCATCTTGTATTCTATAGACTAATCAGATGTCTAACTTTTGAGAAATAATTTTTTCACTGCTTTTAAGATGTTTTTTGATTTTACTATGATGTGTGTATGTGTGGATCTTTACATTTTATAAATGCCTTTTTTCTTTTTTTGCATCTCCAATTATATACCATCTGTTCTTTGACTGTACCTGTAGTACAACCACTTTATGCTTATCCCTGACGGGCTTACAAAATAAACATAATTCATACTATTGTTATTTTATTTGGGTTTGACAGTTACTGGTGGTGGTGTGGAGGGCGGGCAGGGTTTAATCCCTAATCTTCTCTTCTAACTGCTGGCCTGGCAAATCCCCCCACCAGTATATCCCATACTTGCTGTTTCTCCTGGCCATGTGCTTATGGTCCATCTCCCCTAGTGGATGCATCCTCCTCTCCTCTTGTTCTTCCTCTTTCTCTTCCTGGCTTCCCACTCTTCTCTACCCCCAACCAGGTAACCCACCTACCTCTAATCCCTCTAGTGATTGACTGTAGCCAATTTTATGTAGCCAGTTGTTTTAAATCAAGAAACAAGGTTTGCAAACACTTGTAAACAAGAGAATTCACTTGCAGGCCTAAACCTTGGGTACAGAATTTACCATTACAACACATAGCAACAAACCAACCCTCATCAAGTATCTTGTCTTCCTATCTGAATATTAATCTGTCTGTCTCTCTTCATTACACTCTGCATAATTTGATGTGGTTCTCATTTCTGAGAGATCTTTTCACTTTTTAGCTTTTTACCCCCTGTTGATATTTTTGAACTTTGCTTTCTAGTTTTAAAATATGGTAAGCATTTCTTGTCTATATGTGATCATTTCAGTGTGTTATATTTTTATGATACCTTTTTTGGGTTTGTTTTTAACTAAGCTGTCTTGTGTTTTTGATAACTGCTGTATGTTATTTTTTGAGGAGAATAGTTTTGAGTCCCAGGATGGATACCTTCCTTGAGAGAGGGTTTGCATTGCTTGTGTATGGTGCCTCTAAGCTCAGAGCCTTCATCATCCAGAAAATTTGGCACCAGGTTGTAGTTTTTCACTGTTGTCTAAAGATGTAGATTGGAAGATGGCTTGATAAGAGATTTCTCCATTTATTAATTTTTTCATTTTTTTGGCCCCAAAAGCTACTAATAGAACAACTGAATTTCACATCTAATTCTCTGTGACAGGAATTATACGGGTCGTATCTGAATACCATTATGTAATATCACTATTGTCTAACTAATAGTTATTTTTTAAGATTTATTTATTTATTTTATGTATATGGGTACACTGTAGCTGTACAGATGGTTGTGAGCCATCATGTGGTTGCTGAGAATTGAACTCAGGACTTCTGCTCGCTCTGGCCCCAGTCACTCCGGCCCAAAGATTTATTATTATAAATAAGTACACTGTGCTGACTTCAGACCCACCAGAAGAGGGTGTCAGATCTCATTATGGGTGATTGTGAGCCACCATGTGGTTGCTGGGATTTGAGCAATCAGTGCTCTTACCCACTGAGCCGTCTCACCAGCCCATCTAATACAGTTATTAACACTAAGAAATCCATTGCTACAGTATTCGTTGCCAACTGGAGACATTAGAATTTCATCAGCTTGATCACCACTTCCCTTTTCTATTCCAGGATCTTCCTGTTACCTAGTCTCTCCAGTCAGAGTCCCTCAGTCTTTCTTGTCTTTGGTGACTTGACACACAAGAATTAAAGCTAGTCTTTTAAAGAACTCAGAAGGAACTGATGTACCTTCTCAAACATCATTTTGAGGTTGATGTTGACATGTCTTACACTGGCAGTGCTGTTGTCACTCGTTGCTTAGTTAAGATGGCATCTCCTATTTGTCCCTGTGTATTAGGATTGCAGCTTTTCCCTTTGTGATCTGTAATGCTTATGAGGAGGGAAGAGAGTGTGAGACAATACACAGATACTTCTTTTCTTCTTAAGCTTTGCCGGCTAATATCCATCGGTGGGTCTGGCCTGATATAAATATCAGTAGGGCATCGTGGCAGTGTTCTCATTTTTTCTATGTTTATTAATGGTGATCCTTCCATAAGGGAAAGTTGTCTTCTTGCTGGCGTATTAGTTTAGTTACCTCTTTCCAAATGAACTGTGGGTATTTTATTCCTTGGATTATAATGTCATATTGTCCAGACCTCCCCAGCAACAGTTTGCAGCCCCTGTGCCCTAGTAATGAAATGTCCCTAGAAATGGAACAAGATAAAGGTCACTTACCCCAGAATTCCCTAATGTACTTTAAATCAGGCTTGTTAGCTCATTTGGTTGTCTGTCTGTCTTGGTAATGGGAGACCTCAGCATGCTGGACTTCGGCAGAGTAAAACTCTCTTTGTGTTTACGTACTGTTTGAGTCCAGGATATCGTTCATCAGCAAATTGTGGACTCTTACCATATATTACTATTTATTTTTTTCCTCACATTGTCCTGTTTCTGCCACTGTTTCAGATTTTCAGATTATCCAGGCTCATGTCTTTTTTCCTTTCCCAGCTTTGGAGTCACCCATTTTTCCAAAGAACTTTTTATTTCAGAGTGGAAGTTAAAGCCAAGATCTGGTCCCTAAATAAAAGCCTAAATAAAAGTGAACCTAAGATACACTTACTGTGTCTAGACACTCTCAGCAGGCAGAACAAGGAAAGCTAAATAATTTGGCCATCTTTATAACATTTTAATTCATTATGTTCTCTCAAACTGAAATAAATGCTTTAGCAAACTTCTAAATACTATATATTATGTAGATTTGTTTTGAATTTTGTGGATAAAAACGGCTAACTCAGCCTGGTATAGTAGCACATGCCTATTTCTAGTACTCAAGAGACTCAGAGGCAGAGAACTGACAGTGCATTTGCATGAAAATCTCTTTTCCATAGGTCTTAATTTGCAGAGTCAGTTTAACCTGGAAAATGTCACTGTCTTCAATACAAATGAGCAGGAGAGCA
This sequence comes from Montemys delectorum, assembly GCA_019843815.1. Taxonomy (NCBI): domain Eukaryota; kingdom Metazoa; phylum Chordata; class Mammalia; order Rodentia; family Muridae; genus Montemys; species Montemys delectorum. The sequence continues at coordinate 8,492 of JADRCD010231321.1, forward strand.
CCCTGGGTCAGAAGGTAAGGCTGACAAGACACCTTACAGCACATACTTAGAAGTTTTAGTTAAGAGAACTGATATAAATAGGGTCTTTAAATCACCAAAAATTTGAAGACCTTTAGCTTCATTTAAAAATGTTTATTAGTTTGTGTGTACATGTGCAGGTGGAGAGGTACACATGGAACTCAGAAGCCAGCTCTGTGGAATTGGTCCTGCCCTTCTTCCTCTGGGAGAATCTCCGTAACTAGGCTTGCACAGCAGCTGAGAGAGCTCAGTTGGCCCTTCATTCTTAATATATTAAAGTAATATGCATTGGGTGTCTAAAAATTTCAAATAGTATTTAGAGTACAAAGGATATTGACTGTAATCAAAATTAGATTATGTTGTTATTGAGTAGCTTGTCCTCTGTTAAAGTGGATATTAGAGAAGTTGTGCTCAGCTCTTCCATGGATAACCATAACGTAATTACAGAGGAAAAGTGTTTTCCACTTTGAATGTTATTTTTGGTTTTTACATGTTTTCTGTAAGTGTATTATTTCTACAACTGCTCCTGATATTCTCCATCTAATCCTATAAAACTTTTTTTGAGTACTTGTACTAAGTAATGTTATTTTTCCCAAATAAGATGATATACTATATAAATCTCTTAAGTTCATCTTCTTTTTTTTTATAAACTGATATGTTTCAGTTTAATTACAGATTAGGTTCCAGAATGGATGTACCATAGTTTCTTGTCAGTAGACATTTAAACCATGTGTTTTGTTTCGTTTTGTTTTTTAATTTTAAGCCAGGGTCTCAGCTAACCCAAGCTGCTCTTGTCCTCACTGCATAGCTAGAGATGACCTTGTGCTCTGGATCCTCCTGCCATCCTCTCCCAAGGCTGGCTTGTGTTACTCTGCCTAGCTCTAATAGTATGGAGTAGTAATAAATTGTTACTATTACAGTGAATTGTGTGTATGATTACTAACCCACACACGTATCTCCTTAGGATAAGTGAAATTGTTTAGTCAAAGTGTACATGCATTTCAGATTCTGTTGTTACTTCTCAGGAAAAGTACGTCCGTATATATTACTGCCAGGGGCCAAGGAAGACTGCCTGTGCATTTTCTACGGCATTAACACCCACGTTAGCGTCTGTCCTTTAGTAGTAGTAGTAGTAGTATACTATTTGTTTCAGAGATGAAAAAATAATTGGAAAGTAAGGCAGATCTTGTGCCTTTACACGTGGCCATATTATGTTATTGTCATACTACTCTTGGTTTCCTGTCACCCAAAATGCCATGGCCTTAAAGATTGTAGGTCTGAGCAGTTATTGTAACTAGGCTTCCCTAATAACACTTGTGTAGCAATGTAGAAATTACTTAGTCTATAACAAGTCATGTTTTGTCCAATGACTACTTCATGACAGAACTGGTCTGGTTTTGTTTTATTCAGCATACTGAGGATAGAGAGGAAGGGATGGATGTAGAAGAAGGTGAAATGGGAGATGACGAGGCCCCGACAACTTGGTGAGTTTTCAGAGCTTAAGATTCCCTGATTTACAAAGAGATATCAAATACTGGAATACAGACAAGGAGGAGAGTCGTGCTTATAGGATTTTCTTATATATATGCTTCATGTATGTTAAATAAGATAATATATCCTGAATCATTAGGAGGCTGTTATCAGTTGCTTTCTAAATTATGGACAAATAGATGACTGTTGAGCAGCCCATCTTACACATATGCTAATTATGGCAACTTTAGCCTCTCTCTTCTCCCTTCCACTAAACTGTGGTCCTGGTACTCATGGTAAGTGTACTGATTTAATGCCATGCAAAGACTTAGACACCTCCCTTTCTCTTTCTCTTTTTCGTATCACTCTTGTCTTACTCTATGAGCTCTGAGCCCTTGTTGCAGGTAGTCTTTTCCTAGTGCTAGTTCAGAAGCAGTGATGAGAAGGGGACCAGAGAACCAAAGTCTTCCTGGGCTGTCAGAGTCGTCCTCTCCCATGTCGGAAACAATAGGCAACACTGTCAGCTGTAAGTGAAAGATGTCTAAAATTGCTGCCCAGAAGATAGGGAGAGGTATTTCTGATATCCCAGATTTCAAATTCGATCATATATTCACATAAGGAGCATTTAGGAGTGATGTATCCCCAGATCTAACTCTAGTGCTTCCTTGCTAGTCATATGAACTTAAACAAGTGGTTTCCTACAACTGAGTTTTGGTTCCGTTAAAATGTAGCCTCCTACTCACTGTGGTTATTGAAAGGAATCAGAAAGATGATGATACAAAGTGGTCTACTGAGGCACTTGGTATTTTTCACTGTAGTTGCTGATGAAACGTTTATCCAGTGGAAAACATAAAGCACACAGAAAAGTATCTCTTCGCTTTCTAGTCATTTTCTAGCCATTATTCATTATTCTAGTTGTGGTTACTTTCTTTATAGAGACCGATTTGTTTACATATCATGGATAAAATGGACGTTTACATCTGCCTGTGCAACACTGGGCAAAATAGTAGGCAGTAAGATAGAGTTATCTGAAGTGTAAATAGAATCTCAGAAATACTCTGCTAGCTAGTTACTGCTGAGTGCATTCAGGTCTCTTGTTGTGAGATGATCATAAACTAGTCCAAAGGGCTGGTAAAGATGGCCCGAGAGTAAAGGTGCCAGCTACCAAATGTGACAACCTGACTTTGATCCCCAGGACACACATAATGGAGAGAACTAACTTCTACAAGTTGTCCAAGGACCCCTTTGCTTGCCCTATGGCATACACATGTACATACACACTAAACAAATAAATATATAAAGAGAAAACTAAATAAACTCAACCACAGGAATACTGTTTAAATAGGATCAGGCACTTGGCTATCTTTGTCTATTGTAAATAATTTTATGAATGGAGACTTATGATTCTTCATGAGTAACAGAATTACCAGTTAGTCTTAGGAAGTGAATGCTGGAGAGGTAGTTCAGCTGTTGAGAGTACTTGTTCTTATAGAGGACCCAGGCTTGGTTCCCAGCACCTACATGCTGGATACAACTATATAATACTCTAGTTCTAGGGGAAGCTGATGCCCTTTTCTGACCTCATAGTACATATCGTGTGTGTGTGTGTGTGTGTGTGTGTGTGTGTGTATACACATATATATATATATATATGTGTGTGTATATATATATATGCAAAATTGTCATACTATTAAAATTAATAAACCTAAAATAAAAGAACTGAATTTATGGCTGGACTTGGTGGCACATACCTTTAATCCCAGCCTTTGGGAGCTAAAGCAAGTGGATCTCTATGAGTTCAAGGCTAGCTTGGTCTACATCGCAAGGATCAGGCCAGCCAGGGCTAAACAGTGAGACCCTGCCTCAGAAAATAAAAACACTAACCACCACCACAACAACAAAAACTGGATTACAAAGCATAACATATTACCCATAAATTTATAATATGGAGTCTATTTTAGATTTGATTCAAATAATAAATAAATGTTTTGTTTTTCTTTTTTTTCTGAAACTCTTAGCTACAGATATACATACGCCACCATGTGGATGCTGGGAATTGAACCCAGGTCCTCAGAAAGAGCAGCCAGTGCTCTTAACCTCTGAGCCACCTCTCTAGCTCCTGAATAAACATTTTTATACTAAAATTCAAGTGAAATGTTTCAGTGGACCAAGAATGTTAATGTAACCCTGTAATCCCAGAACCTGAGAGGATTAGGCTAGAGCACACTGCCATGAATTTGAGGGCAGCTTGAGTAATATAATAAGACTCCATCTCAAAATAATGACACCGAAAATGTTCAACACTTTTTTAAAATATCGTGTTGAAACATTTCAGTTTAAGATACTTAGGTAACTGTACTGACTAGTTTTGTGTGTCAACTTGACACAGGCTGGAGTTATCACAGAGAAGTGAGCTTCAGTTGGGGAAATGCCTCCATGAGATCCAGCTGTGGGGCATTTTCTCAATTAGTGATCAAAGGAATAGTGCCATCCCTGGGCTGGAAGTCTTGGGTTCTATAAGAGAGCAGGCTGAGCAAGCCAGGAGAAACAAGCAAGCCAGCAAAGAACATCTCTCCATGGCCTCTGCATCAGCTCCTGCTTCCTGACCTGCTTGAATTCCAGTCCTGACTTCCTCTGGTGATAAACAGCCATGTAGATATAAGCTAAATAAACCCTTTCCTCCCCAACTTGCTTCTTGGTCATAATGTTTGTGCAGAAATAAAAACCCTGACTAAGACAGTAACATTCTATTGTTTTGTTGTTATGATGACGTTATGATGGATATTCCTTTGTTGACCATACTGTTCTTAAAATTCTGAGCTCAAGAGACCTTCCTGCCTCATACCCAAATGTCTGGGTTTGACTGCATCTCACTTCAGACATTCTATTTTAGACAGTAACTCTTACCTCTAATTTGTTATTGCTTTCAAATGTAGTAAGTTGGGCCTACTGGTACAAGCCTATAGTTGTAGCTGCTGGGGAGGCTGAGATAGGAAGAGCCAAGAGTCAGAGTATGCCAAGTCCTATTTAAACAACTTCCCTATGGATGAGTTTATGTACTTTTACATTTGTGAATTTATTTGTTTAGTGTGTATGTACATGCATGTGCCAGAACACAGAAGCAAAGGTCAGAGGACACCTTGTGGAAGTCAGTTCTGTTTTACCATTATGTGGGTGGAAAGATAGCAAAAACTTGTTCTTAAAAAAAGAAAAAAAAGGGAGGCAGAGGCAGGAGGATTTCTGAGTTTGAGGCCAGCCTGGTCTACAGAGTGAGTTCCAGGACAGCCAGGGCTACACAGAGAAACCCTGTTTCGAAAAACCAAAAAGGAAAAAAAAAAAAGCTGGGGGTGATGGTGGTGTATGCCTTTAATCCCAGCAGAGGAAGGCACAGCAGGTGGATCTCTATGAGTTCAAGGCCCCAGGGTTACAAAGAGAAATCCTGTCTCAAAAAAACAAAACAAAACAATAAAAAACAAATGAGGCAAAGGATGCAGCTCAGTAGTTGGGACTTGCCTATCATGCATGAAATCCTGGGCTCAATCCTCTGTTCCGTAATATTGTGCTTATGAGATGTGCGTGCATGCATGCGTTACATACCTTGTGTAGGTAAAAAGGCAATCTAAGTTTTTAAAGAACAGTACAAGTGGACAGTAAATTGGCATTCATCGTGTAGACTCTTCCAAGTTTATTTGAAGAGCTGGAGGTATAGCTCAGTGAAGCTCTTACCTGGCAAACACAAACCCTAGATTCAGTACTCAACAGCAAAAACCCAGTTCATGAAGCCATGAAAGAATATATCCAGCAAAGGGGAATATAACCATCAGGTGGGAGATGCTTTAGTGCCTCAGATAGGAAAGTTTCTTGGTATGTTGATATTGCTTGAAAATTTACTCTGGAAAGGGGGCATATCTCAATGGCAAAGTGTTTGCTGAGTTTGATTCCCCCAGCACCACAGAAAATAGATGAAATTGATTCTGTAAAGCCAGGTAAAGAAGGAGAAGAAGGAAATTAGGAGAAGAAACTGTGGGGACCTAAGTTTGAGTCCTCAGAACCCATGTAGAACCAGGCACTGTAGCATGCATCTATACTCCCAGAGCTCCTACAAGAGAATACCTGGAAGCTCACAGACCAGCTAACCTAGTGTACACTGCAGCAGACAACAGAGACTCTGCCTTGAAGAAGGTGGAAAGCAAAGACCTACACCCAACATGTTGTCTTCCAGTGTCCATACATGTACCCGTACTCACAAGGACAACACACATCATAAACACACATACATATGCACACACAAAGAAAAATAGCTAAATACGAAAGATCCCTTTTTTAAAAGGATTTGTTTTTATTTATATGTATGTGTGTCTGTGTGTAGATCTGTGCACATGAGTGCAGGTGCCTCTGGGGGCTAGAGAGGTATCCAGTCCCCTGCAACTGAAGTTTCATGCACTTTTTAACCACCTATGTACCTAATGTACCTGTCTAGCCGATCTCCAGTCTTCTGCAAGACACTAAGGGCTGTTAACCTCTGAACCATCTCTCCAGCCCTTAAATAAACAAGTATTCTTATTGGTGTCAAACATTAAATTATATTTAGATCTTCCAGTTACTGAGACAAAGATGAACTATAAATGGTTGCATGATTTTCTCTGCCAGAGATAACCTTTCATTTTTCTTAGGAAGAATCCCCTGGTTCCACATAGTATTATAGCCAAATTAGAAGTTGAGTGAGTAATGCTGTAATGAGGTCACTAGAGAAGAGGCCTGCTTTTGGGATACTGGCCCGATTTGTTCCTCACACCCTTGTCTTCTACTAGCACCTCCTCGAGTAGCGGGGAGATGGGCATTATCCATTTACTTTGCTTTAAGTCTAGAAAGAAGCATTCCAGGTTAGTACTTACCCATAGGTAACCTAGGGACTCACTTCTTCTGAATTTGTTTTTCAGCAAATGTTTTCCCTACAGTGCAGTAGAACAGGTGGTAAGACATGGCCCACACATTGCATATACGACGTCTTCTAATTTCACGCAGCCACTCCTAGCAGGCTTTCCAAACCCTTCAGACTGTTTCTAAAAGTTTATGTCATTTTTTTTTTTAAATGTATGCTTTTTAAGGGATAGAAACTTTTTATGAGCTTCTGAAAAAGTATTGTGGCCCAGGGGAAAAACATTTATGTCTGTCAAATAATGTAAGTGATTTAATACAATATTTATTTTATAGTTCTATTCCTATTGATTACAACTTGTATAGAAAATTCTGGTCACTTCAGGATTACTTCAGGAACCCAGTACAATGCTATGAGAAGATTTCATGGAAAACTTTTCTCAAGGTGAGTCACAGACCTCTGAAGCTGACACTTCTCAGACAATGGCACAGGTAGACTTTATCTTGTTCAAATACTTTCCACGATAGAACTCTCCCGCTCATGGTTTGATACCTATTATATAATATACAGAAACTGAATTATGAATTGATTAGCCACTGACTTTTGAAGTAGAGTTTTTAAGTAGCTTTAGGTTTAAAAGTTAGTAATTAAAGCCTCGAGGGTTTATTTTTCATAGTTAATTGCTGTCAACATAAAGGGATCATTTTTTTTCAAGATGTCTTCTCTATTTGAAGTGTTTTTGAAGCACACACACCAAGATTTATTGAGAGGTGAGGAGCAGGAGAGAGCTTGAAAGAAGTTGCCCTGCCCAACTGTTGTTTTATTCTAGTTGTCCTATTAAAACAGTTTATAAACTATAGCCCCAAACCAAGTCAGTCTGCTTTATAAAGAGGCTTGTTGGACTACAGCCACTAAGGTTCATTTATCTGCAGTTTTCTACAGTGTGCTGGCAGGTTGAGCATTTGGAACTGACAACATACGTGCCACAAAGCCCAAAATCCTTGCTGTCTGCACCTTTACAAAACATTTGCCAGCCTTGTCTTACTTAGAAGAATCCCCATATATGTCTTGTAGATGTGGAAGACTGTGATTCAAATAAAAACATAGTCTTTAAAGCAACATAAGTGTTCTGTGTTAATTTATCTTAAAGGAATGTCACCGTCCAAACTGAGATTCAAATGTTGAGTGTGGTAAGGGAGTTTCTTCTCAGGTGAATTACCATCTTACTGATTTGTTAGTCTTAGCACAGAAAATGGCTTTGAGGTTTCCATAGTTGGTTAAACAATCAGTTTTATTGCTCTAAGTTTTTTTAAAGTTCCCTAACAGTTTTAATCCATGAATTTTAGGCATTTTTACCCCTTTGCTTTTTATCACTACCACCCCAAATCTTCCTTCCCAGCAAGTTCTCTTCCTTCTTTCATGTCTTCTTTCTGCATCTGACCCGACTAAGTTTAGTTAGATTTGCTTGCATGCATGTAGAAGGAGTTACTTACTGGAGTGTAGCCACCTCAGTGGTTGTACCCTGAAGAAAATGACCTGCTCTGCCAGCAGACACACGGGAGGAAGGGGGCTTATGGGTTCTTCCCCAATCCATGATCAAGTGCTAACAGGCCCAGTCCTGTGCAGTTCCTGTGCTGGTAGCCACAGCTGCAGTCAGGTCTTGAGCACACAACTGTGTCCTATCCAGAAGGCAGCTTTTTGCTGCATTTCTCACCTAGACCTTTACACCTTTCAGCCCCTTCTACCATGTTCGCTGCACTTGGTAGTGATGACGTACATGTTCTCCGTAGGGCTTGAGCTCTCCACTCTCACTCACTCTCACATTTTGGCCACTTCCCATCCCTGTTGCAGTAAGAGGCTTCTCCGATGAAATCCAAGCCCAGCACTGTTTTGTTCATATAATCACGAGTCTTTACAATGCAGTGACATCATAACCACCTAGCAAAACAATTCACTGGTAAATTTTTATATACAATCAGCTCTTCATATCAGTAGGTTCTGTGACATCAGTTATCCATAAATTGAAAATATTTGGAAAATTTGTGCCTATACTGACTAACATGCAGACTGATTTCTTGTAAAAGTATCTTCATAGCATTTACATTGTATTAGATGCTACTTGTATGAGATGATTTAGTGGACCATATAGGAGGGTATGCATAGATACTGTGCCATAAATGAGACATTTCAGTAGCTTAAGATTTTTCTTATCCCAGAGGCAGAGTTGAGCAGATACCCAAGGGAGATGGTTATGCTATCAAAACATATCTTTTTCTGTTTGCTACAAAAGTCTTATAGTTCTTGAGGAATAGTGTTTATTCCTGCTTTTAAATTTCATTCAAAAGTGCTTTTACCCGCTATGTTGCTGTTAGAATTTTTTATGCCTTTTGAAAATATGCCTTAAATTATACATGTTAACTGGGAGTAGATTCTAAAGTATTTGATACAGAAAATCACTGAATGAATTTTTCATAACAATGTCAAAGGAAACTCTTTTTTTGTTCTTTGCAGTATTCTGAAGAAGTTTTAGCTGTTTTTAAAAGTTATAAATTAGATGATACTCAAGCCTCCAGGAAAAAAATGGAAGAATTGAAAACAGGAGGAGAGCATGTATACTTCGCAAAGTTTTTAACAAGTGAGAAGGTATGAGACTTCTTTTTCACTAAGTAGAAGATATTTTGTCCTAAACATGCAGAGTGTGTTCATGTTCAGTAGAATTGCTTTTTACTTTTGGTTATAGCCAAGATTGGTTTTAGTTTGAGATTCCCATTTCTTACTTGAACGAGACTAATTTAGTAACAGAGTTGTTCTTCATTAAGTCACTTTAGAAGACTTACCTTAGAACCAATGTACCTAATTACTTTGAAGTGTATATATTTTAAATTTTAAGTTAGGATATAATTTGCATTTATAAAAATATTTTCCAATTCATTTATTATATAATTAAAAATACAGAGCTTTAAAGTTCCCTGTTGATTTTTATATGCATTTCAGTGAGTTTTGTTCAAAGTGGCACATTGAGTTTTGTTTTGACTTACTCCTTTTGCTGAAAAGATAGGAATGACAAGTTAAGTATAAAGAGAATACCAAAAAGAAAGCTGTGCTTCCAGAAATAAATATCTTCATAGATCAGAAAGAGCAAATTATGCCTAGTGGTAGTGGTACATGCCTTTACTCCCAGCATTTGGGAGACAAAAATAGACAGTCTCTGAGTTCAAGGCCAGCCTGCTCTACAGAATTGAGTTCCAGCACAGCCAGGGATACACAGAAAAATCCTGTCTCAGAAACAAACTAAAAATAATAAATAAGTGAAACTGAAGCCATGGCCCATTGGACTATATCCAAAGCAGATGATGGCCACACTATTTAGCTGCAAGTAACTTAGGCCAAGTGTGCTCCCTGTTGGACCAGAGTAGAGCCACATACTGCTGGAAACTGGGACTGTTGTAGAATTTTAACCTATATTACTGATACCTGCCAAGAACAATGGTTTCATAGGAAGTTCCCAGCTCAGTAATAGCAAAACTATAGATTTGTCTCTATCTGCTTACTCAATGACTGCGTACGTAGTGCCAAGTATGATCTCATAAAGAGCTACCCCCAGAAGTCAGAATACTTCACACTTGGGCTCTTGGGCCATGATTGATATAAATGCAAAAACTACTTGATAAAGATGGGTGTACACAGTGAGAAAACAAAAGCGAAGTAAGTAAACACCTCAAGAAAAGCTTCCCACTCAAGCACGCTGATTAATTAAACTCCAAAGGTTGGGATTCTAGCTAAAGATCACCATCAAAACACTCAGCTATGGGGCTGGAGAGATGGCTCAGCGGGTAAGAGTACTGACTGCTCTGCCAGAGGTCCTGAGTTCAATTCCTAACACACACAACCATCTGAAATGGGATCTGATGCCCTCTTCTGGTGTTACTCATATACATAGAATAAATAAATAAATTTTAAAAAAGACAAGAAATTGGAAAATAGAAATAGGTATAAAGACAGTAGAACTGGGTTGGAGAGATGGCTTCGCGGTTAAGAACATTGACTGCTCTTCTGAAGGTCCTGAGTTCAAATCCCAGCAAGCACATGGTGGCTCGCAACCATCTGTAATGAGATCTGATGACCTCTTCTGGTGTGTCTGAACACACCAGTGTACTTACATGTAATAAATAAATAAATCTTTAAAAAAAAAAAAGACAGTAGATCTTTTTTAAAAGAAAAGCTACTTGACAATCAAAGAATTGGCAGGAAAAAGTATAAAGTTTAAAAACCTACATAACAAAGGAATGAACCACCAAGAACGGACTTACACTATATTCTTTTTTCTTTTTAAGAGATTTTTATTTTATTTATATGAGTACACTGTAGCTGTCTTCAGACACACCAGAAGAGTGCATCAGAACTAATTACAGATGGTTGTGAGCCACCATGTGGTTGCTGGGAATTGAACTCAGGACCACTGGAAGGGCAGTCGGTATTCTTAACCACTGAGCCATCTCTCCAGCCCCACTAACTATATTCTTAAAACAGTAAAAGTGTAAAAATTAAGTGAAGTTGGTGCTTTAATAATTATGATGGAGCTGTGTGTAAGGGCTGGATTAGGGATAAAAGATTGGAAAGCTTGTGGAAGATTGAACAACAGAAGCATTAACCTTGATAGAGTCCATCTGGAGACCTGTGCAAAACAGAGGTAGTGCTTTTGTGTGTGTTGGTGGGGGCAGGAGGCAGTCACAAAGTTATGTATAAGATCGCAAGGGAAGTCGTAGCAAATTTCAAAGACTGCATACTGTACCAAGCACAATGTCTGGCTACAGTATAATTAAATTAAAATTACAATGAGGATAATTTAAAAAGAGGCATATTTGCTAGTATAACTCTGCATTCCTGGAAGTTAAGAAATCATTGCAGAGCTCAGGCTTCATTGTATGTCATTTAGGATTTTATTAGCTTTAGCTCGCTCGCGCGCTCTCTCTCTCTCTCTCTCTCTCCATCTCTCTCCATCTCTCTCCATCTCTTCCTTCCTGTGTAGCCCTAAATGGCCTAGTGTGCTCAGAAGACAGAGGCAGGCAATCTCTGAGGCCAGCCTGATCTACATAGCAAGTTCCAGGAGAGTTAGGGCTATATAGGCAAGACCTTGTCTTTTAAAAAAAAAAAAGCCCTGGATAAGTTATTTTGACAAAGGTATGAGAAAATACTGAGTCAACCACGTTAACACTTTTGAGTGTTAAAATTAAAAACGTTTATTACTAACTGTACCTCCTAGAGCAGCAGTTCTTAGCCTGTCGATCACAACCCCTTTGGGAGGTCGAATGACTCTTTTACAAGGTGCCTTAGTTTCTATTGCTGAGACAGAACACAATGACCAGAAAACAAGTTGTGGAGGAAAGGGTTTATCTGGCTCACATTTCCAGATCATAGTCCATCATTGGAGGAAGTCAGGTCAAGAACTCAAGCAGGGCTAGAACCTGGAGACAAGCACTGAAGCAGAAGCCATGGAGGGCTATTGCTTACTGGCTTGTTCTCCATCACTTGCTCAGCCTGTTTTCTTATAGAACTTAAGGCCACCAGCCCAGGGATCGCACCACCCAGCATGGGCTGGGTCCTTTCCCTTTGAAAGATGCCTGACAGCTGGATCTTGTGGAGGCATTTCTTCAACACTCCTTCCTCTCTGATGACTCTAGCTTGTGTCAACTTGACACACACAACTGGCCAGTCTACAAGGGCTGCCTAAGAAAATACAGATGTTTACAGTGAAGTTCATAACAGTAACAAAATTACAGTGTAAAGTAGCAACAAAGATAATTTTATGGTTGGGTGTCACCAGAATGTAAGGAACTGTATTAAAGGTCACAGCATTAGGAAAGTTAAGAACCATTATCCTAGAGAGTCATATACACACTCAAGGAAATGACAAGATTTGTGTGCTGACTTAAAAATGATGTGAAAGTGAACTATTGGAAACAGATTTTAATCTCTTTTACACACAGGGCAGTAATTTATTCAACAGAATTCAATGAAGAGCTCACAGTAGATGACCTGGAACAATTGTCTCCAAATCTGACTTATCCGTAAATAAGCTTTACTTTACGTGGCCATGATCCTCCACATACGTATTGCCTGACTGCTTTTGTATGAATGCAAATTATGACAAGACACCATATAGTTCCTATAGTGCGTACACACACACACACACACACACACACACACACACACACAATTTATTACATGTATTAATGTGGGTAGATTTCAAACCTAGTATTGTGTGAAAATAGAAAAGTTATAACACAGTGAATGTGATATGGTTTGAGTATATCTGTATAGTGTTCATAGATGCCTTATACATATTAATATTATAGGAATATATATAAGAATTACCAAATATGTGGGGATAGTTACCATAGCAGGAGACAGGAGTAGGAATATGGAAGGTGTTAGGCACTCAGCAGTTTTAGAATGTGTTTTTTATTTTTAAACAAATGTGAAACAAGTAACTTAGGTGGTAATATGTGAATATTGAACTGTTTATGCCTTTTAAACTTTTGAAATATTTAATTTTAGATAGAATATTTTTGTTTCATGGCATTATTACAGTTAATGAAAGTTTTAATAATAAATGCACTAATACAGATTTGTAAAGTATTTTATTTTGAATTGATAGAAATGGGAGATTTCAGATTTAGCCTTTGCTTTACCAAGAATATTTCATGGAAATTTTTCATGAAAAATTGATGGTAGAAAGCATAAGTGACCAAAGATGAGCCATTTTATGTTTAGAGTAATATGAGGCAGGTTGAGTCCTGAGCTAAGCAATTAGCAAAAGTCAAGAAGTATAAAAGGCCCTTTGTTCTAGAAACAAAAATGTTTACAAAGCAATATTTGATCCATGACACGATAAAAATGAAGGCATCTAATAGAAAGGAAACATGGAACTACAAAAGAGTAAGGTGGAAGATACTTAGCCTCTGCTGTCACTGTCTGGCTTGTAGGTTTAAATAAGTAGTTCTGTCTTCTGAGCTTCATCCCCCTCAGAATATTGTAGGCAGTTAGTGTGCATGGTCACACAGTCTCATCTCAGCCTGCGCTGTCTAGTTAAGTGCTACTTTTAATTCATGTTCCTAGCAATAAAAGTTGGCTTCCAGCATGAGATAAATGAAAAAGATAAATGTGTTAAAGGGCACTTAGAAATGAAGACAGAGGAATAATTAGTAATAAGTTCCTCCCCGCTCTTAGTGTTGTGTAGACTCCATACAGCTCCTTAGTCCTCTTCTATGGCTTGGTGTCTGTTTGCGTGTTCTGCCCCTGTTCCTTGATTCCTGTAGATGGCTGCTGGAGGCTGCCCTTCAGACACTGCTTCCTCCAGATGACACTGCTTCTGAGAGTTTCTTACACAAAGAGCTATTGCTTAGGCACGTGGATGGTGGATTAGCCAGTTCTAAAGAACTGGCCTTATGAGAAAAACTGATGCGTTTTGTTTTATTCATGAACCAGATAGCAGTTGAACATGAAGTAGTTGTTGAGTAGCTAAGTATATGATTCTGGAGATTTGGAACAAGATCTGGGTTAAGGGTATAGATTTGGGATTTGATTAGTTTTTAAGCGGCAAATAATGTATACAGTGTATGAGATCAGCTGGAGAAGAGGGTGTAGATTAGAAAGAGAAGTGTGAAACCAAAGTCTGAAGAAAACCAAGACTTAATCAGGAGGAAAGAGGGTGGGGAGACCAGGAAATAGAAGACTAAGGGGTGGAGGACTAAAAAAGGAGTGTGGGGTGTAGAAGATTGAGAAAGCAGGGATGACTAGTTAAATAGGAAAGCTTGAGTTCATGGGAGCCAAGCATGCCCAGTAGAATGAAACTAGTGCTCAGACTTCTACTCATATACTCAGCATATATTCATATCAGCATATCCTCATTGGTGATCTTAGATACAGAATGGTAAGAAAACCAGATCAGAGTAGGTAAAGGACAAATTGAAAACTGTAGGTATAGCTGGTTCCTTTGCGTCTTTGCCATTTGGGGAGGGTGAAGAAGGTATGGTGAGGTGTCTTTCAGGGAGGCTATTTAATATCAACAAAATGGAGCTGGGGAAGAAGGAAGAGAGGGTAGAAGGTTGGGAAGCAGGGGTAACAAATGGGGCTTGGTTAGACTGAAGCACACAGATGAAAGGATTTTCTTTGAGCAGGAAGATGCCACAGAAGCAGATGAGAAAGCAGGTGCAGGTCTAGGTGTAGCTAAGTTTTCCTTTGGGGAGGAAGCAAGAAATTATAATGGCTTCTGATTAAATGAACTTTTTTTCTCTTGGAAGGCAAATGGAAATAGAGGGGTAGTAAGTAGTGTTTTTTGAAAATGGGAAGGTTTTAAATAGGAGAGGTGGCTTTAAAGAATAAAGATTGTTGAGTAAAAGAAAGATATTCCCCTTAGGGTGTCAGTAGAAACAGTGTTTGCCCAGGCACATGATTTGTCTATTTGTTCAAACAACTTAGCTTTCTATCTGGGTAGAACTGTAGGGTTGGTGTCAAGAAGGTGACTGCAGTTGTCACAGTCAAGTTGTGGGCTTGCTAGATGTGACAGACAGTGGTACAAAAGAGTGCTGTAGCCAAATCTGACCCACTAATTACTTTTTTGTTTTGCTACTATATTTTAAGTGCTAATGTAAGTATTTACACAATACTGTTAAGATACTTCTTGGCCCACAACACCTTAAGGAAACAACTAAACCAAAATTCAGTTATAATAAAAACAGTGTAGGATTCACAGATAAACAGAGAATGGCGAACTCAAGGGTCTTAGTAAGACTAAAGTTTTAGTTAGCTACACTGGGAGCAGTTCCGAGTGAGCCCTGAAAGGATCTGAGATTGTAACTGTTCCTCCTGGACAAGACTAGGAGAAGAGGACTCCAATCTAACTTGTGACCATGCAGCAAACATCAAAGTAGAAGGTTGTGCCTATCAGTTGGGGTGAAATCCAGAAGCTACGAGCCTTTACGATGCCAGTGAAGTCAGTTGGGATCTAGAGGAAAGGAAAACTGGTGTGCCATTCACATGTGGAGGGTGAACATGAAAAATAACAATCAAAAATTCATTTCCCAAAGCTGAGGGTTCCCAAAGCTGCCAGTTCTAGTAAGACAACAATGCAACTTGTTGAGTCATGTGTGTGAGAGGAGGTGCTAGTAACAGAGCATCCTGGTATGTAGCAGGCTGTTAAAAACACACCGGCTGAGCTGAGCCAATAGAACCTGGGACTCTGAACTCAAAACCAGTCACTAGGACTTTCTGATAAAGTACTGATCATTCATTTAGAATCAGGCAACTTGAGAGGGAGAGGGGGGGGGGGGGGAGAGAGAGAGAGAGAGAACGAACTACAAGTGTGTGGATGTATGGAGAGTCTTTAGCGATTCTTGAGCGCGGTAGGGGGGTTGTTATCAGATGTTTTTCCTTTTCACCACCACTCACTCTCAAAGTAGAAGCAGCTAGGTGGTAGGATTACTAGAGAATATCCTCATTAATGATCCTCAGGTCCACTCTGCTCCATGTTCTGTAATACAGTTACAGTGCAATTTAGTTCTGTAAAGAGAAAAGGCCCATTTTTAATTTACAGATAATTTCCTTCTCGTTTCTGCTCGCTTATTCAACCCTACCTCTTTGCAGGGCTACAAAATGAGTGGTGCTCTTGCTGCTCTGTTCTTGGGCTGAGTAAGGAGGAAGCTCTCAGCATGTTTTTTTAAAATGAAACAGAATCTTCCATTTCTACAACTATATAATTTGTGCTTTTAGCCATACTTGGTTTTAATATATTGTTTTGTGTGTGTGCTTATATTTTGAATAGTTGATGGATTTACAACTGAGTGACAGTAACTTTCGTCGACACATCCTGTTGCAGTATCTCATTTTATTTCAGTATCTCAAGGGACAGGTCAAATTCAAAAGGTGAGTTAATGTGTATAGTATATAAACAGTGACAATGAGAAGACCTTGCAAAGAATTTTTCATATGTTTTAGGCCCATAGGCCAGAGGGTTTTGGTTTGTTTTGATTTGAGGTGGTGGGGTTGTTTTTGGAAACATGGTTTGGGTCTGTAGCCTTGGCTGTCCTGGAACTTGATCTGTAGACCAGGCTGGCCTATAACTCAGAGATCTGTCTGCCTCTGCCTCCCCAGTGCTGGCATTAAGGTGTACACACCACCACTGCCTAGCTTAATATGCTTTTTTTAATTAAAAATTCCTATTACAAGGAGGGGTGCCATGGTGCACCTGTGGAGGTCCTAGTATACCTTTCAAAAGTCAGTTCTCTTTCTATTATAGGGTCTGGGTATGGAATTCATGTTGTCAAATTTGCACAAGAGCTTTTACCTACTGAGCTATCTCACTGGCTACTCCATGCCTTAAAGTACTTCTGCAGCAACCAGACAGCTATTTGGGAACTTTTAGATGTATGATATTTGTTTTAGGTAAAGTGTTAAAATATACACTTGATAATGTGAGTCTCCTACAAAATCCCAGACTTTCCCAGTTTTTATTTCTAGTACATGGCAGTCTCTGTTACTTCACCTAGGCATCATGCTAAATTGTAAACTGAGATAATAACATCTTCCAATAGCATAAACTTTCTAGGATATTAGAACTGAAAGAACCAAGAAAATCTTGAAACAAAGGTGAATTCTAGGCATTAGGAAGATAGCTCAGTTGGTGAAGTGATTGATGTGCAAACACGAGAATCCAAATTCATTCTCCAGCACCTACATAAATAGTCAGGTACAGTCAGTGATGCAGATGTGGAGACAGGAGAATCTCTTGAGGCTTACTGGCCACGTAGCCTAGTCTAGTCATCAAGTACCAGGTCTCAATAAGACACTCTTTTCCCACAAACATGCTGAAAGGCACTTGAGGACTAACATCCAGGGTTGACCCATGCCCCACCTCCCACATACTGTTCTGTTGTTTAGGTTCATACAACCTGTTAAGATCTGTATTGTATCTAAACCCCTCCAACAGAAAGCATACCATTCATTTTTGTCTTGTCCATAACTGAAGCCAGAGCCCTGTTGCTTGTACACAAATTGGTACAATATGAGTTGCATAAAGAGTATGACATTGTTGCCTGCTGAAGCCATTGTCCTGTGTCAGCACTTACTGCAGTCCCTTCAGAACTGTCATTAAGTAGCACATGATACCCACCCAAAATGTAATTTTTAAATTTTTTTTCATTAGATGTTTTCTTTATTTACATGTCATATTTCCCAGTTCCCCCTCCAAAAAACAACAGCAAGAACAAACCCCTGTTCCCTCCCCCCTCCCCTTGCTCGCCACCCCACCCTCATCTACTTACTGGCCCTGGCATTCCCCTACACTGGGGCACAGAACCTTCACAGGGCCAAGGGCCTCTCCTCCCATTGATGACCGACTAGGCCATCCTCTGCTATACATATGCTGCCAGAGCAATCAGTCCCACCATGTGTACTCTTTGATTGGTGGTTTAGTCCTGGGAGCTCTGAGGATACTAGTTAGTTCGTATTGTTGTTCATCCTAAGGGGCTGCAAACCCTTCAGTTCCTTGGGTCCTTTTTCTAGCTCCTTCATTTGGGAACCCTGTACTCAGTCCAATGGATGGCTGTGAGCCTCTACTTCTGTATTAGTCAGGTACTATCAGAGCCTCTCCGGAGACAGCTATATCAGGCTGAATTGTCGTTCCTTCAGTCTCTGCTCCATAGTTAGTCTCTGCTACTCCTTCTGTAGGTATTTCCAAAATGTAATTTTTTGTTCTTCTATTTCAAAGTTTAATGTGATATAGAAAGATCAAGGGCTTGAAATCAGCCATAGGTTGAATTAAAGCTCTGAGCATGGGGAAGTCAACGAATCAATGTATTCTCTTTAATATGTGCATGAAATGGTTCTGCAGGTTTAGGTGACAGTTCCAGCTGTCTTTGTTGGTGGCTTTGGAGCAATCAGTGAATAGTTACTGGAAACTGTTAATAATTTGAGTTTTGTCAGTATCTTTTTCCATTGTATTTTGAGTCAGTTTTAAAGAAAAATATAACATGCCTATATGAATATGTATCATAGAGTATTATGTTAATGCTTTCTCAGATTTCTATCTCTATGTTCAATTTATGAAATATTTATTATTACTCTATAGTCAGACCAGTTAATTGAATCTTATTTGCCTTTATATTTTCATGACTTCAATTTTAACACTTGACAATGAAGTGCAAGAATTTTCTCCATAATTCTCATATTTGTCATGGTTCTTGGTAATTTAAGGTGCCATAAATAGCCTCAACATAATGTTATAACTCAGACATGCATTTGTCCTTTCCTTCCCTAGTTCAAATTATGTTTTAACTGATGAGCAATCACTCTGGATTGAAGATACTACAAAATCAGTCTACCAAGTAAGTCCAACATGCAACAAACCCATGATTGAAAAATGGAAATTTAGAATTTTCTTTGTTTCAGCCCCAAATAGGAAAATAAGGATAAAGTTAAGCTCAGGTACAAGAACACAAACACTTCTTGGTTCTCTGCCTACAAACCACTCCTATGACGCAGAAAGTTGATGAGACCTTAGTATGTTCTTTCTCATCACAGCTGCTATCTGAAAACCCCCCTGATGGAGAAAGGTTTTCAAAGATGGTAGAGGTATGTATTCCATCACTAGTTTTCCTACTACCAAATATGATTCCAAAATGTTTTTATGCAGATATGTATGTCTTTTGTTTATCCTAGCATATATTAAACACTGAGGAAAATTGGAACTCATGGAAAAATGAAGGTTGCCCAAGTTTTGTGAAAGAAAGGTAAATAGATAATCATCACAAGAAATATGAACAGGACATTTCATAGAACATTGAACGTTCATGTGTTTACAGATTAAGTTGGTATTATTGAGAATGCTGTATCTATGTGTCCTATGATGTGGTTGATGAGTGCTCTGTGCTCTTATCATACCATGAAGCTTTGGAGTTTTAGAGTAAAAGCAATATGTAGCGCTCTCTCTCTCTGTCTGATAGTTTTGCTGTAAGTAGGATTAAATAAATCCAGGAGCTTGTGCACATTAGGCAAATGCTTACCACATATCCATATACAGTCCCCAGAATATGTATCATTTTGTTCCCAGAGCATCAGATACCAAGCCCACAAGAGTGGTACGGAAGAGAGCAGCCCCAGAAGACTTCTTAGGCAAAGGGCCCAACAAGAAAATCCTGATTGGAAAGTATGTCCACTCATTTTCCTATGTTCCTGATTGCTATTTTTATATTTTGAAAATATTACTACAAGAACTCTCCAGTTGGGCTGAAGAGATGGCCTAACTGTTAAGGCTAGTCTCATAACCAAAAAGACAGGAACTCTCCAATTTTTCACATCTACATGAACTTGTATTTGGTACATATATGAGTGACAGAAGCTAACCATACCAAAACTGTCATTATGTGAATTCATGCAACTACTTAAGCCTTCCTGTTACCACTTTGAAAGCCCTTGGCTCTAAGCTGTCACCTTTTCTATGCCATGGACAGTAGAACTTTGGGCCAGTGCAGCTCACTTGTATTTACTGAAAGGGCACTGATCATTCAGTTCTGTCACCTTTCTGTTAGTTCTCCATTTTTTATTGTTATTAAATAGTTTCTGAGAAATGGTTATCATTATATACTGGGGGTCACCACCCCTAGTCCCGCAACTTAGGTTAACTATGCAGTTTTATGATGCACCGTGAGAATGCTATCAATACAAAACTATGTCTGCCTTATTTTGTAGTGAGGAGCTAACAAGACTTTGGAATCTCTGTCCTGACAATATGGAAGCCTGTAAATCAGAGACAAGGCAAGTGTATAACTTTTGTTAGTTTTCTCAATGTTCAGTAAAGTATAATAAAACCTTTCCTTAGGAATGATCAAAGCTTAAAAGTTTATTGTGGTTTAACTTTGGGGCTGGCAGAATATGGTTTACCTTAAAACACCTAGAAATGCTGGTAAATTTTTAGAGATCACAAGAAAAAGTTTCACAAAGAAATAGGAACTCAACACCAAAATAACTTAGTTAGGATTGATTTGGTATTCCAAGTGAGTGAGCGGTAAGATGGTCCAGTTTGAGGTACTCACAGAGATGCAGGAGAAGAACCTGATTTAAGGACAGACACTGCCTGCAAAGGAAGGGAAGCAGCGGGAGACAAGAATAGGACATGCCTCCCTGGCAGTGGTAACCAGAAAGCTTGTCTGTTTCTGCTAGGGTTTCCTGAGAAAAAAGGCATGTCATGCAGCTGACATTTCTAGTACCAGCAGCAATTAGGGACCCAAGGCTAGGAAAAGCCTAGGCTGGTGATAAAATCTGTCTGAGGATCAGACCTTCAGATGGCGCTATTAATGCAGGGAAAAGCCTAAAAATATTACCATCCAAATTTACAGTCAAGGAAACAATCTACTCTGAGTTTCATAAACAATCAAGAGAGAGATGGTTCAGTGGTTAATAATGCTGGCTGTTCTTCGAGAGGACCCGAGTTCTAGTCATAGCACTCATTCTCTCCAGTCCTAGGGGATCCAGCACCCTCTTCTGGCTTCCATGGGCACCAAGGACACAAGTGGTGCACAGATGTGCATGAAGACAAAATACTCATACATACTCATAAATAAGTAAATAAAGCTAGAATCAGATAAAGGCTGTAAAATAAAGAAGTAGCAGCCAGAAACAAGAAAACCTTAGCACTGTCAAAAAGGGCCAGATAGTGGGAGTGTGGTGGCTCATTACTGTAATCCCATCAGCTGGGAGACTTGTTAAGATACAACACACAGTTGAGCAAAATCCAGCAGAGAGAACACACAAGTGTGAAAGAAGGACTGCTTAAGATAGGCATAATTCACAAATTCTTTGGTTTAAGATATCTGGGCTTGAATATTAAATAGATAAACCAAATCTATGTATGTGAAAAATGAAGGATGAGTGAAAAGAGAAAACAGCCTACAAAAGTAAAATTAAACTAACAGCAGACTTCAGAAACAAAAATCAGAAGACAGTGGAATAAGAGCCTCAAAGAGTTGTAATAACAGAATATGTAATTTCTAAAGTAAATGAGGAGTGCAAAGGTACATAGGAAGAAAGAACCCAAAGGTACGCAAAGAAAAAAATTAAATTGAACAAAAATCAGGCATCTTGGTGTGAAGACAGATTGATAAGTATTTTAAAATTTTAGCTACATATTGATTATAAAACATATACCATAAAAACAAAGATATGGGGGGCTGGAGAGATGGCTCAGCGGGTAAGAGCACTGACTGCTCTTTCAAAGGTCCTGAGTTCAGATCCCAGCAACCACATGGTGGCTCACAACCATCCATAATGAGATCCGATGCCCTCTTCTGGTGTGTCTGAAGACAGCTACAGTGTACTCACATTAAATAAATCAATCAATAAATAAATAAATAAATAAATAAGAACGATTAATTTAAAAAAAACAAAGATATGAAAATGTTGAAACTAAAACAATAAAGGTGTGATAGGCAGAGCTTAAATGGGTATCAGACAGAAGTCTTCAAAACAGAAAACATTACTTAAAAATGCAGTCATTACATAAAAATAAAAGGAAAATATTCATCAGAAATATATATTTACCTAAGTTTTTATATCTTAAGAAATAATCTCAAAAATTTTGACAGACTTTAGAATGAGAAATTAACCAGTGCATGTCTGCAGATGAATTCTGACATACCTTACAGTCTCAGTGTGACTTATTAGTTTAGGTTCAGTTAATTCTGGTATAAATAAAAACACTACTACTACATAGGGGCATAAACTGAAATTTTCTTACTTGCTGGTCGGTCTCAGATGCTATTCAACCTTTGCTCACCTTCATTTATCACCGTATTTGTTAAAATGAATAGTACAATATATCATAGTGCGTGGTTTGGTGAAATATAGAGTGAATAGGTTTTAGACATATACCTTCTTTCTTGACCCATTCTAGAATTGAGCTTTCCGTCTTTATCTTCTTAAAAGAGATCTAGAGAGTCCCTGAATTTAGGTCCTGGGTGTAATTACCACATGTGGATACTGTTAAAACTCATATTGCCACCATTTTAGAGGATTACATATAAACCTCACTGTTTACTTTACAATGACCAGAGAATACATGCCAACTTTGGAGGAGTTCTTTGAAGAAGCTATTGAACAAGCAGATCCTGAAAACATGGTTGAAAGTGAATATAAGTAAGTAACGGTTTAAAAAATGATGTTAATTTTCAGCATGTTTTCTTAGGAATCCTTTGTATGCTACAGTTAAGTCAGCAGAGTAGTGCTTTTAGGTGAGTTTATGCGTGCAGTTCACACTGCTTTAACATCCTTATTTCACTGTCTATTCCTCTTGGCTCTCACATATTACAGAATAACCCGTTTGAAATTGAAGAACCCTCAGCCCTCATTGCACACTACCTTCTGACCTTCACCTCTACTGTTTATTCTCCACACCAGTCCTCACTTCCTCCCCCACCTCCCATTCTTGTCAGCCCATCCACTTGAGGCTGTGTTCCCTGTCACTCCACTGCAATAGCTCCCACAGTATTCTTTTTGTGTTTTTTAAACGCTCCCAACAGCATCTTGTAAGTAGACCTGTCTCAATATTGGTGGAACCACTCACAGTAACCTTGCTGCCCCCTCCACCTGCCTCCATATCTGCCACCTTACTCTAAATTCCTGCAGTAACTTTTAGGATTTAGTCTTTTATCTAAAGTGTCCCATGTGACAGCATCGTTTTAGTCTTTAGTGTTCTGGAGTTGTAATTTAAAGGCAGGGGTCGTCTTGTCAGAATGCAGAGGTTCCCTTCCCATGTACCACTTACTGGCCAAGTGTCTGCGTCTAACAAATAATCCCTGTATCCCTTTTCTCACTTGCTACATAATAACCACTCATTTCGTTGTTATTCTGAAAATTAACTGATTTTGATCCATGTATAGCATGTAGTTAGTATACAACATAGCTAGTTTTGACCCTGTGATAAGTTTTTACATACTCGAATCTCTTAATTTTGTGTTCTATTCTCCTTGAACCAGAGTGATCTTTAAAATAAACATACAGGCTGGAGAAATGACTCCAGTTAAGAATACTAACTACTCTTCCAGAAGACCCAGGTTTCATCCCCAGCATCCACATGGTGGCTAACAACCATCTTTAGCTCCAGTCCCAGAGGATCTGATATGCTCTTCTGGCCTTCTTTGGTACTGCATGCATATGACACAGTCATGCAGGCAAAACACCATACACACAATAAAAGTCTAGATACAGCGTAGGCATAGATATACACACCTTTAATCCCAACACCTAGAAAGCAGAAGGCGGGTGATTTCTTTGCCTGGTCTATACAGTAAGAACCTACCTAAAATACACACACACACACACACACACACACACACACACACACACACACACACACACGGTAGCAGGCTTGGTAGCACAAACATATAGTCCCAGCACTTAGAAAGTTGAAGCAAGAATAAGTTTGAGGTTAATGTGGCTTACAAAGTCTATCAATATAACAAAATAAAATATGCACAAGTCTCATCTCATGCTTAAAATTAACTGTGTATATCCCAGTTAATAAGAGACCACTAAGTAAATCAGATTGCAAGTCTATGCATTTGGGGTTTGTGAGGTGGGCAAGAATCCTAAGACATCCTAAGTGGAATGCATTTGTACTTGCTGCAGTCTTGTCATTGGTGGAGGGACTGGGGTGCTTAAGAGTTCTCATAGGTCCTTGTTTCTCAGTTTCCCATTCTATTCTTGACATTAGTATGTATGACATTCTGTAGCTACTGGATATTTGCTCCTTTGGCATTCTGAGCCAGTTTTTAATTCATTAAGACTGATATTATGTGAATTAAAGATTAGCCACTATAAAATACAACTCTAAATATGGGTCCCTCATTCAAAATACTTGAAGCCATTAAGTGTTCTTTTTCCATATTTGGAACATTTTAGACCTCAGCAGGTAAGACAAATCAGATTTTGAAACATTTTAGGTTTTAGATTAGACATTAACATGTAAACAGAAATATGACATAATGAAAACACACATCTATAGGTACAGATAATGAATACAATTATTACATGAAAATAACTATGGGGGCTGGCGAGATGGCTCAGTGGGTAAGAGCACTGACTGCTCTTCCGAAGGTCTTGAGTGCAAGTCCCCGGAACCACATGGTGGCTCTCTGTAATGAGATCTGATACCCTCTTCTAGTGCGTCTGAAAATAGCCACAGTGTACTTATTTATAATACTAAACCTTAAAAAAAAAAAGAAGTAACTATAAATTACAAGGCTGACACATCTCTTCTTATAGAGCCGTAAATAATTCAAATTATGGATGGAGAGCTCTTAGACTCTTAGCCCGGAGAAGCCCTCACTTCTTCCAGCCAACCAACCAGCAGTTTAAGAGTCTACCAGAGTATCTCGAAAACATGGTGATAAAGCTAGCCAAGGAACTGCCAGTAAGTGATATACTTTATTTTTCCCATTAGCTTCTTTAAAACTATTATCATTTGAGCAGAATTCAATTTAGCTTTTCCCACAAAAATAGTACTCTGCAGACCACCATATCTTAGACTGGGGATGAGGATAATTACAGAGAAAATGTAAAACCAAGAGATAGTGGTAATTTTCTGTGCAGCATGCAGTTTACCCAACGTGTTGGAAGTACCATCTTCAGTAAGTGAGATCAGACTGTCCTCATTGCCAGTGTATTTGACTGTCTTATCAAAAGCAGGGTCTAAGAGTGGCAGTAGGTCACCTGGCAGAGCCTTTTCTACTCTGCTCTTTCCCACCATTTTCTTAACAGTGTGGTGATGATGGACATGATCAGTCTTCTGTTGACAATACTGCCTAGACAATACTGCCTAAAGCTTAGGTATTTGCAAACCTACCTGTTCATGTTTCTCACAGTCTTCCTTCTACCCAAAAGCTTACAACCTTATAATACATTGCTAAACAAAAGCATTTCCAGTTATCTTCAGAAACTGGTGTTCTTTTAAACATCATTGTTCTTCATTTATTATAGCCCCCTTCTGAAGAAATAAAAACAGGTGAGGATGAAGATGAGGAAGATAATGATGCTTTACTAAAGGAAAATGAAAGTAAGAATTGACTTTTCTTGGCTATTTTACAGAACTGGAAAAGATGGGGGATCTTGAGAGTTAATTTGATCTACTTCTCAGTTCTACCATTTTATCTTTTGAGTTAAAATAAGAAATTAAAGTCACTTAATTTTATAGAATGAAATTTGGAAATGATAATTTTAAAAGGTAAAGAAGATAGAAGATAAATGTTTTACAGCAGAGCCTTAAACTCCAGCTAGTGTAGTGGAAGGAGTATGTCCTCTCCAAGAAAGTGTTTCTAATTAAAATAGCTATGAGTATTGCCTGAATTGTGATTTTTTTTTTTTTTTAAAGGAGGTACACAGCCTATGGAAATTTTCAAGTTTTAAAGTAAAGTTTTAGGGGACTAGTAACTCAGTGGTCATTTTAGCTTTGCAGTTCTTTCAGATTCTTTAATTGCACATCTCTGTATTTCTGTTTTCTAGGTCCAGATGTTCGGCGAGATAAACCTGTAACAGGGGAGCAGATAGAGTCATTTGCCAACAAACTTGCTGAGCAGTGGAAGATTTTGGCTCCTTACCTGGAAATCAAAGACTCTGATATTAGGCAGATTGAGTGTGACAGTGAAGACATGAAGATGAGAGCCAAGCAGCTCCTTGTTGCCTGGCAAGATCAAGAAGGAGTTCATGCAACAACTGATAACCTGATCAGTGCACTAAACAAGTCTGGATTAAGTGACCTTGCAGAAACTCTAACTAACGACACTGAAACAAACAGTTAGCTTCCTTCGGTTCTTTCCTTTTTTATTAAACAGTGATAAGATTTTGTTACCAAGCAGCATTTGATAAAAGGTTCACTGGTTTTGGTAAACAATAAACACTTTTATAACAGCTATTGTACAGTTGGCTGGTGCTCCAAAAACCACATACAGAACAAGCCGTGGAGTGGAGGGCAGGGTGGGTGGGGAAACGGCCAAAGTAAAAGGACCTCAAGATCACAGAGTCATTTTTGTTAAGTATTTTTATAACGAAGTTAAATGAGTACTACTTATGAGTAAGTATGTTACAGTTCTGTCCCAAATTAGTTTCCTGCATGCTATCAGTTATAAAATTTATTCTGAAATCACAAGATGACACTTCTGAAACCTTAGGACTGTGTTTTACTGGCACTCTGACATGTTTACATGACAACAGCAGCAAGAGTTCAAACTGATAGCCAGGGGCCTGCAAAACCTAAATCATTTGCTGTTTGGCCAAAACAGAAAATGTTTGCTGGCCTCTAACTTTATGTGAAGTGGAGTCTAAGACTCAACTACTCCTTTAGCTTTACAAAGATTACTTGACGTCTGTCCTCAAGTCTAACACCCAGAGATTCCGGTCAGTTCACTTGAGATGTGAAAATACCCTGTATGTAGCAGAGCATGTGCTGGCTGAAGGTAAGCTGTTCATGTTCTGTTCCCATACAGCATTTCCTGTGGGTGTTTAGGTCACTGATGAAGGGCTACCGGGCAGACCACTGTTAAGTGTTCCTGCTTGGAGCATGCTCTGCTAGCTGGGGAAGCAGTGACCAAGCACAGCCCTAACCTCCAGTGGCTTCTGCTGTGTTAAGCAAATTAAGGCGTGTTCAGGGATCAAAAGGAAGGAGAGTGGTTTTTGCCTCATCTCTCTTACATTTCAAGGATGCATTCGAAAACACTTAACACCTTATTTAAAACAAACTGATGGAAATCCAATTTCTACTTTAAAGAATTGTTTTTGGAATGCTGTTTTACAACTTTGTATTTAAAATGGATGCTTGACCGCTTAGGATTATTAGCCATTTGCAGAAATTGTATAGTATTGAATTCATCTGACTCTTCAGCCAAGCTCTAATACTAAAAAGAGATGATGTCAAAAGTTGTTAATCCCTCTTTTTCCTTATTTCTTTATTATTAAATATCCTTGGTTTCTAAAAATAAGCAACCAGAGCTTGTTAACACACTATGATCACTACAAAAACCAATGCAAAGTTTAACATACAAACCACAGTACATTAGAGACACAATAAGTGTATAATCAAGTGTGTTCTTATTGATCACCATTTATTTTAAAGTCACAAAAGGCCAGCAACAGTCAGTCTGGACAATACTTGATTGTACCCAGTTGATGGGATGTGGACAGCAGCACTGAGTTACACGATGAGAGCAACACTTCCTTTTCCACCTTCCTAGAAAAATATTGGTTAGATAAGGCAAAGGACGGGCAGCTACTGAACGGTGATATTAACCATGCAAGAACAACAAATAGGTGTGCAATAAACATCATTGCTAAATCTTGGCAAGGGATAAAATGTATTTCAGCCAAGGATTTCTAAGAATTAATGCAAAAAATGAGATTTTTTAAAGAATGTCTTGAAGCTACCTTTATCCAAGGTAGCACCCAAACGTAATTTTCCGTAGCCTTAAGATTGAAGATGCACAAGTGGCTTGGTTCTGTTCTCGTTCTCTTTAGAGCTCAAGATTACAGAAATGTTCAACAACAACAACAAAAAAACAAACATTTATTTCACACCTAGGCATAAATAGCTAAATTGAAGATTACTGTTCACTTTCTTCTTCCATTATTTCAACTCTTCGAGGCCCGTAAAGTAGAACATAAGCAATATGCCAGTCTCCACCACCAGACAGCCGCAGAATATCTTCTGGTGTTACAATGCTGACCTTATCATCATCAAATTTGATCCATTCATCTAAATTAAGAAGATACACACCATTATTTTCAGAGTTCTGGTGCAAAAGGAATTGATTTGATGTGCAACAATACTTCATGTGATGAACAGCTCTCCAAAAACATGTCCAATGACCCTGCAGGTTCAATATGATTTCAAGATTTCCATGACATCCCAGCTGTTTCAATACTACTTCTAATGCACAATCTGCCATTCTACCCTCACTGTTTCCAGTACATGCTGCAGTTCTCCAAAGCTTCATGTGTGCCAGTGTAAGTATGAACACAGACAAACATAAAAGGAACTAGTGCTTTGGTTGCCAAGTACTTGCTCAGCATATGCAAGGTATCTTTGGCTTGATCCCAGCATCATTTAAAGAAGAAGAAAAACCTTAAGTATTAAGAATCCAGCCATATTAAGCTGGACAACACTAAGACAAATGTAAATCCATACCACTTCATGTTTTTCCCCCCTTTGGAAACTGTCGTTCTGAGCTAACTTTCTCAGCCATAACTGCTGATACTGTACATTTGGATATGAGATAAGCAAATTTGAGGGCCTTAACACTGAGAAGTGACTAGGGAGTTTACTCAATAACATGCCTCTCACACCAATGAAAACCTGAGTTTTGATCTCCAGGCAAAAGCTGTGTGTGATGGCTCCTGTCTATATCCCTAGTGCTGAGGGGCTAGGAAAGCAGCAGTTACCTGGGCTCCCTGACTAGCCAGTCTAGCTCAATCTAGCTCTAGGCTCAGCGAGAAACTGTCAGGAAAATGCTAAGAGAAGATATCCAACATGGACCTCTGGCCTATATACACATGCACCCATAAACATATACTCCTGCATACAGACTAGGCATTAAGTTCACAAAAACACCCACAATCTATGAAGTTTGTAATAATAAAGTAGTTAACAACTACTCTTTACCTTGTTTTCTTTTCACCCATGATACATAATGACCTGAAGAACTAGATCTTCCCTGGTGAGTTAACACTGCTTGTAAGTCATAGTAGCCACAATTATTGGAGCCAATATCTTAAAGAGAAGGGATTCAGTTAAAACAAATAGACATGTGCTCTTCTCAAAGTAACAATTATCAAGATTGGAGAAACACTGCTCTACTGGACTCCATTAAATATCACTGTGCAGAGCTACAGTTAAGTTTAAAGTACTACTTTATTTAAGTTATATTAAGGACATTATTTTTCAAGAAGCCTAAATTTAGATTAGGAATGGTGGCTTATGTCTGTCACAGCAATACTTGGGAAGCTAAGGTAGAGTAGAAATAACCTTGAGACCACCCTTAGCTACATGGTGAATTTAAGACCATTCTGGACTACTGACTGAGCCACAGAAGAGGAAGAAAGTGAGCGAGCACATGGTATATGCTTAAAAAGATAAATGGTAGAACATGCACTCTACTTAAATGAATACAATTGAACTGAGACATCCACTTACCATCAGCAAATGAGAAGGGTTCATACTTAATCTCTTTTGGAGGACTATTCTTGTCATTCTAAGGAGAAAAAAAATCTTATTTTTAAATTGTGATATTGAAAATGAAAATGTTCTTGTTGATTACTTACATAAATATTTATACTATCTACAAATCACAGAATCACACACAACATACTAGTCGGCCTTGTGAAATAATCAAGCAGTAAACTACACTTACCATAAAAACTGTAAAGCCAAAGACTTCAATAATATGCAACATTATCACAGTAAAAAATAACATGTTGCATGGATATATGGCTAACATTAAGCCACTAACTAAAATTTTAACATTCCAGAGGTATAGCAGTGAGGTTAATGTACTCTACAATAGCAAAAGAAAACAACTCCATGACATTATCCACATGCTATTAACCAAACTTGTTGAAAAAAACCCATGTCTGCGAACCTGCAGGAGGCAAGGCAACAAAACAAAAAAACAAAAACAACCAGAACAAGACGCTAAGTAAAGTTTCAGCACTCGAAGCCAGCCAGCTTCCATTTCAGCTAAAATGAACAAAGGCCTACACTAAAAGTAGTATGATTAACTAAAATGTAGTAAGAATCCACTACCTCAACTCATCTTATTAATGAGGAAAAATTAAACAGGCCACAAATCAAGTAAAAATAACAGAAAATAGGAAACTCAACAAAACAGAGCCAGACCTTAAAATGATCAATAAAATTGGGAATCCTCAAGAAAAGAGACAAGTTACAGTTAACAGTAAAGAAATGGGCTAGATTTGCCTTACAGGCATGAAAACAGTTAATGAGAATCACTATACAATTCCACAGACAAATGGGACCAGCTAAATGAAATTAGTCAATTACGTAAGAACAACAGAGACATTGTGAAATAGATAATCCTGTACCTGTCAGGAAACTGAAACAGACCTTTGAAAACTAAGAAGACTCTAAACACTGATTATTTCCACAATTATATCAAATAGAAAACAATTCTACCAATTCTGTTTAAATAGGAAAAAAAAGACAATAGCTCAGATCAACACCAATAAAGCAAGTGATACCACTTGCAGAAGCATTAAAAAGAGCAAACTGGAGATCACAAGTCCAGCCTATAAAAGGAAACTGCATTAGTTATTGTGAGTCTGGAGTCAGGAGGATGAGGAGTTCAAGCCACCCTCAACTATCTAGCCAGCCTGGACCCTATGAATCTTATAAAACATAAACACTGTAGTATGGCAGTAAAATTGAAAACTTTATAAGCACGTCTACTGTCAACCAATTATCTACAAAGATGCCAGGAAAACTCAACTGGCAAATACTAGCTTTCACTTTTTGTTTGTTTACTTAATATCCTGGAGATCTGGATAATCATACACAAAAAGAATGGATCTGAACATCTTATCACACAGAAATTAAGTGAATCAAATACCCAAATAAACAAACTATCAAACTCTTTTTTTTTTTTTTTTTTTTTTTTTGGATTTTTCGAGACAGGGTTTCTCTGTGTAGCCTTGGCTGTCCTGGAACTCACTCTGTAGACTAGGCAGGCCTCGAACTCAGAAATCCACCTGCCTCTGCCTCCCAAGTGCTGGGATTAAAGGCGTGTGCCACCACCACCATCTGGCTACTGTAAAACTCTTAAACTTTCTTCTCTTCCATAAGGAGGATGAAGAGATAAACTTACAGACTGAGAAAACACTTGCAATCTGCATAGCTAAGAATTACAATCTACAACAGGACAAAGTTGAGCAGAGGACACACATGGCAACCAAAGCATGAAGAGCAGTCAGTATGCTTCAGGTAGCACCACAGACTTCCCCATCAGCTCAACTGAAAGCTAGTGACAGCTGCAAAGCAGCTCGGAGCGTGAGTCAGGCAGGCGTTGCTGACAGGAAGATGAAGCAGGGATCATTTGGCACTTTCTTGACAAACTGGGCATTTACCACCATGCAACACAGCTATTTTATAAAATGCAAATAAGCATTTTACCAGCTTTATTCATAATAGACAACTGAAAATAATGTGTCATTTAATAGAGGAATAAAGTTTAACTACAGAATGCCCAAACAAAGAAATACAATTCAGGGGCAAAACATAACTACTGGTATACAAAACCTGGATGACTAATGGGAAATTATGAATTATGAATGAGTCAATTCAAAAGTTTATGTCTAAAAAAATTGGGAGCTTAATTTCAAATACTAACTTTTTTGAAATTACAAAAGCATTGACACATGATGAAGGATAATGAGACTAAGAAGGTATATTCTGTACTTCCAATTAAAATCCCTCACAAGGAATATCACCACATATGAGAAATGCAGACTTCATTTGAAAAGAACATATTCTGTACACTGCAGAGCCCTACTTCTTGCACTACATTAATGCCTCTACAGCTGTAAGAGGCCCCCATCAAGACATATGCACCTCCTAACTGAAATGCAGGCTGATCATTTCATAATAGTAATTCCTGGGCACTAAATGAAGATTTAAATGGCAGTGATAAAAATACAGCAAAAGGAACCTACTGCATTTGGTTGTTGATTCACTTTTTTATCTTCTAGATCTTTGAATTTTGACCGAAAAGAGACCATTTTCTCTTGAAGTTCTGGTGTACAGAGTTCATATACATCCAACATAAGAGGAAATTTAACATCCTATAAAACAAAAACAAAGAAAACAAAAAACAAGTGAAAAATTATGAATTATAATTATTCAAGATACATATAACTCTCTTTCTTCTTTTTTAATGCAGGGTTTTTCTGTGTAGCCCTGGCTGTCTTGGAACTCAGAGATCTGCCTGCCCCTGCCCCTGCCTCTGCCTCCAGAGTTCTAGGATTAAAGGCGTGCACCACCACTGCCCGGTCATATAACACTTTGAAACTAATACTTCCATAATTAAAATAGTTGAAAATGAAATCTGGATGCCATAGTGACCCATGAGATTGGGAAGCAATAGTGTTGTAAGCCTAAGGGAATATAGGAGGAAAGAATGAGGAGTAGATCTCACCAAAATAAATTATATGCATATCCAAACTTCCCAACACTAAAAAAAATTAAAAAAAATTAAGAATGATCTGATTCTAACTTTTATACAGTAACTACTTTTCATGACCTTTTACCATTAAATAATCAAGCCCATACACATGACCACAGAAACTACACAGTATGACAGAACAGTGATTCAGAAGTAATAGGTTAGATGCTATGCAAGTAATGGGTCCCAATGTGGTGTTTAAACCAGCCACTGCTTTGCTGTGAAACAATTTTATACACAAACACTGAAACAGTTAAAGAACACATTATAATAGTTACAGTAAATAAAAAAGACCATGCTTTTTTTAACCTGTAACTAACAGAAAATGTGATGAATTTCAGCTCTAAAGGCTAGATTCATACACCTCTTCCAAGGAAGGCTGTCTACACACAGCTAAGCTGCACAGCTCAACACAGCGCAAGCTCTGTGGTTCTCAAGTGCAGCTGCCATGTGCGTACTGCATCTGTCCTCATTTCCAATCTGATAATCTAGGGCAGGATTCCTGGGGAGTACAAGAACTAATATTTATCTGTGAATCTTTCGAAAAAATATAAAAATCTCTAAGGCTTAGATGTTTGAGACTGGAGGAAGAAGCCAGGCATGTATAAGTCATAATTCCAATGAATTGTGAGCTAAGGATCACCTGTCTAATGTTAATCACCTCTAACCATCTCAAAGCTATCCTTAGTAGGATAAATAATCTATTATAGGTTAGGAATTGCCTTCAGAGGATTATATTTAATATACAGACTAAAATTCATTACTAACCTTAAGAACTTTGGCGTTCACAGATTCTTTCTCTTTATAAAAAAACCGAACCATTTGAATAGTTAAGTAAGCAGGTAGCCGGCTGATCTTAGACTAAGGAGAGAAATGAGAAAAATTCTTTTATATCTAGGCCATGTAAGGGGTTTTTATTGTTTTTGTTTGTTTGTTTGTTTTGAGGGGGCACATAAAAACATAGATAAAATTAACTGGCACCCGTTCTCTTTTCGGCATATGTGTGTAGTGAGAGTGAGCATCTACATGTGTATTTACATGCATGTTTACAAGTGTGTAGGCACTTGTATATGTGCAAGGGCACATGTGAATGTGCACGTGGAGTCACTGTTCCCACTAGTCCAACTAGCCAGCTCCACCCGCAGCACCTGATGAGTTCTGAGGCTCCAAACTCCAGGTCTCAGGCTTGCACAACGGTTTTCCTACTGAGCCACCTCCTTCCCCCTGCACCCGTTCAATGAAATGAAACTCAATCTCAAAAGGAAATATATAACTTACAGATTTGATGTACAAAGCATTTCTCTGCAATGTTGGAGACTGTTTAGTAATTTCTTCCTGAAGTCGCTAAAAAAAAAAAAAAAATTACAAACATCCAAACATCAGATTTAAAAACTATTCCCTACAACACAAAAATCACATATCTAATTTTTAAACACAGCACTATAGTATCAGTGAATTTACCCCAATAAACAACAACTAGAATAAACATAGGAGGCTTTTATAAACAATAATTTGCTCAACATTTATAAGGAATCATATAATATATACTAAGAAACCCTGTGGAGGCCAAGGACACCACAGGAACACGGCCCACAGAATTAACTAGGCAAAGCTCACAGGGGCTCACAGACCGACATGGATCTGAGCTATGCCCTCTGCACATTTTGGTTGTGTAGCTTGGTGTTCTTGTAGAACTCAAAGCAGTAGGAGTGAGGGTGTCTCTGACTCTTCTGCCTACTTTGGGACCTTCTTCTTCCTACTGGGTTGCCTTGCCTAGCATTAATCCTAGGGGAGGTACTTAGTCTTACTGCAACTTCTCATGCCATGTTTGGTTGATTGATATCCTGGGAGGTCTGCCCTTCTCTGAAGGGACATGGAAAAGTAGTGGGAATGGGGGCTGGGGGTAGGGGAGTGAGAGTGAAAGTGGGGAATGGGACTGGGGTGGGGGGACTACAGTTAGGATGTACTATAGAAGAGAAAAATAAATTAATTTTTAAAAGGCTCTGAAAACAATGTTGCTCTAAGTCAAGAAGGTATAGTATTATTTTACTAAATAATAAAGCCTTCTGTTATCCTGTATCTATGAATTATCAGAATACTCACACTAGAAATTAAGAGAATGTAGAAAACCCTTGTTCTTCATGCATTATATATAAAAGCCTGCCAGCATCAATTAGGTTAGTTTTAAATCTGAGAGGAATTAACAAAGAAAACTTGTTAATCTAAGGCAGCAGTTCTCAACCTATGTGCCACAACCCCTTTAGGGGATGAACAACTCTTTCACAGGGATTAGACATCATATATTCTGCATATCAAATATTTACATGATATGATATTTACTGCTTCATAACAGTAGCAAAATTACAGTTATGAAGAAACAAATGTAATTTTATGGCTGGGGGTCAGCACAACATAAGGAATTTTATTTAAGGGTCCCAGATTAGGCAAGTTGAGAATCATTGGTCTAAGGGTGAGAAAATCTTCAGGTATGATTTACTTCCTCTGGTCACATTTGTCTCCATTTTCAGAGGATGCAAAATGATACAAATTAGTGCATGCTGAAAACACGCTGGGAAACAATCTGGCATAGAGCTCATGTGTAATAAGGATTCTCTAACATTGCCACTATGACAATATATATACATATGAATTAGCAAAACTAGACAAATATGGACTAGAAAACTTTACTGCTTATAATTCAATATCTTACAATTGTGTAACTAAAGTCTGGTTTTTAAAAAAATTACCGATCACATTATAAAAGGAATCACTATGGAGCTTTAACATATAACTACACAATAGTGAAACATGAAGTAAAATGACTTAAGAAAACCTAAATAAACAGCTATGTGGAGCACAGTTTTATTCCCAGCAGTGAGGAGGCAGAGGCAGGTGGCAGCCAGCCTGACATACAGAGTGACTTCCAGGACAGCCAGAACTAAATAGAGAAACCCAAGTAAAAAAAAAAAAAAACAAAAAGAAAAAGAAAATTCAAACAAATAATAAAATCTTTAAAGTTCTAAAGAAAATAATTCAGAAATGTGTTTTTCAATCAAGTGTAAGCTAGAAGTAGGTGTGGTGGTGCACAGCAACCCCAGCACTATGCGAGCTGAGGCAGGAGCTGGGAGGTCCTGGCACGCACACTCTAGCTCTATCCAGTTGTTATCTACCACTCCCAAGTATAACTCGGCTATAATTTTACAAAATTAAGAAAACTGCCTACAGAATTCTTGCCACAGCATTCAATTCTAACTCAATAGCATTCACATTTTATTTTGCATGCGCTCTAAATTGAATTCAGTAATGTATGAAACTATGTTCATGTTTCATGAGATAAAAGTCCAAATGAAGTGTGAAGAATTACACAGGTAATTCTTGGTATACAGAGCAGCTGTGCTTTATTGATGACACCATGAGCAATGAATTCACTGAGCCATGCTCCTGGGAGAAACACTAGGTAGATTCCTGCAAACTTCTGGCCACCTTTCCATCAACCAATCAACAGATAACCTATGGGGTGTTTCCACTTAAAGCTATCTTACTTTACCTACAGGGTTGAACCTATATCACAGTACCTAACTGACACTCAGACCAAATGCATTTTCTTCTTCCTAAGGCACATTACAGTATCCTCATACTTAGGAATGCTGCATACTTGGGAACAAATTATAAACACCAAAATTACCAACAAAAATAAAGGACCATCTTTGACTTTACAAATAGATTTTAGCCGAGAGGCATTATCCACAAATATGGAACCCACAAAATGCAGCTCGACCGTGACTTCCTTACCAATTTAAGCCCTGTGAAAAGATACTTCACTTCCTGGTTAATGAAACAACTAAGTTGAAGTTGATTTTCCTTTCCTTTGGTGACCTCCTCTTCTTCAGATTCTGTACATTTCATGCTTTGTAAATTAAGGAATGGCAACGGGTATTCAATTTGTTAATTAATCTTGAAAAGAATAAATTATCCTAGAGTTACTAGTAGTCATTCATTGATTTATTCTAAATATTAGTGTCCCAATAAAGATTCACTGCAACATGCTTAAGAATGTTCATTTGTCTACAAACTTTATCAAAAATGAGTATGTGTTTAAGAGAAACAAAACTAACTCTTACAAAATATAAGTTGTTATTATGATTCTTATGTATCTTAATAATCCAAACATGAACAGAGATATTCTCCAAATTTCTACCCTTAACCCAAGAAAACAAGTTCCTTGAATTCATGTATATTATTAATACACCAATTTACATAACTGAAACTTCTCTGTGAGATAAATTAATGAGACACAGATAAACATGTTCTTAAGAAAAAAATAATGAATATCCTTATGATATATACACTTATCTAAAGCTCAAAAATCCCTGAAAGACTATTTTATTAATTTTGAATTCTCACAATTATAAGTTTTTAGGCATAGAAACCTGAGCCTTCAGTGCCAATCGGCCAACTATGCTTTTTAGTGACAATTACTTCTTAAAAATTACTAATACCATTTATACAAATCTTGGCTCAAAAAGGATACGTCGTTTCAAACTCAACACCAAAAAACTGATCAATTAAGCTTTTCTTTTTAGAAGGTGCCACTGCTGATGCAGATGAAGAATCCGTCTGCAAAATTAAAAAGAAAATTCTAGTTTTACTTTTTGTAGACTTCAATACAATCCAGTTTGCTAAGACATATTTATGATTTTTAAATGATTTAAAAATGATTTAAGATTTTGTACTTCATTCTGATTCAAAAACACTACCAATAGATTAAACATGTAGACAAACATTAATAGGTTACATTTAGAAATAGACTAAAATGCAAGTCCTCAAAGCCTGAGTACAGGCTGATGCAGAAGGTCTCTCTTTCTTAAGGTTATTTATATATATGAGTACTCTATATGCATGTATGCCTACACGATAGAAGAGGGCATCAGATCTCATTACTGACAGTTGTGAGCCACCATGTGATTTCTGGGAATTAAATTCATAACTTCTGGACTAGTATCCAGTGCTCTTAATTGCTGAGCCATCTCCCTAGCCTGATATCTACCTTTTAAGATGGATTGATTTGAAGCCTTTCAGAGGAAATAAAAAGAAAATTAAAATAAAACACAAAGTTGCTGAGGTTTGGCCTGTTGCTATGTAGTGTTTTTAATTTTGTAGTGTTTGAAGAACTCAATTGTATACAAGTTGATACATACTACAACTAATACATGGTCGGAGTTCCAATGGCATTCTGCCTTGAGTTCTTTGGGGGATGATTCTGAGATTGCGCATTTATTAGAAATGATGGCTATCTTGGAGATGCCTTTACAGACCGAAACTGATGATGCTCAGACACATATGTCCATTAAAATACTGTTATTTTATGGACA
This sequence comes from Montemys delectorum, assembly GCA_019843815.1. Lineage (NCBI taxonomy): Eukaryota > Metazoa > Chordata > Mammalia > Rodentia > Muridae > Montemys > Montemys delectorum. The sequence goes on from JADRCD010231321.1 coordinate 46,501, forward strand.
TTACGGCATGAAGCCTATTGTGGAGACAGCATACAGTCCTACAGGCAAAGCCATTATAGAAAGACCTAACAGGACTTTGAAAGAAATGCTCATAGAACAGAATGGGGATATGATATCTTCCAAAGATAGTTTAAAATGTGTTTTGTTGACTTGAAATTTTTTAAAAGTCAATGAGACAAATAGTACAACTGCTAAGATATACTGGATTAGAAAGGACTGCTGAGTTAGATCAGCCTATAGAAGTCCTAATTCCAAAATGGAAGAAAGGAAATATGTTATGCTGGGGAGGAGATTTTACATTTCTTCCAACAGGAAAAGAAAAGCTCTATCTTCCATCCAAATTATTGAAAATAAGATTTGACTAGGGAAGACCCTAAAGATCTTCGCCTCAGACAAAAAGAAGGATATTGGCAAGATCAACAAGACAGGTAATGCCTGTAATAAAGCCTGCTACTTGAAAACAGCTCTGAGACTGGCTGAGACCAAAAAAAAAAAAAGGCTTTGCATAACCAATAGCTCTAGGTGACTACAAAATCCACAAGACTTTTCATACCATTCTTTTAAATGGTATAGATAAAAATTGATTTTATAATCATTCAAAATAACTTTTAAAGAAAAGTTGTCTTTCACCTGTTCAAAACCAAGACTGAGCAGGAAGTCATCTTTAATTGATCTGTATACCCCACATATTCCATGCAAATGTTTTTTATGAACTCTGTATTGCTTATAAGGTTTGCCTAATGCAAAATGAAACAGAAGGCAGCCATGACAGGACTCGCCCTCAGGGATGCCGAGACTTGCTGTTTCAGCTCCCTGCTCGATCCAAACAAGTGAATAGAAGCTATTTCCTCTAAAGACTAGACATTTTCTTTCTTTTTTTTTTTTAAAGTTTTATTTACTTATTTTATATATATGAGTACACTTTCTTCAGACACACCAGAAGAGGGCATTAGATCCCACTACAGATGGTTGTGAGCCACCATGTGATTGCTGGGGATTGAACTCAGGACCTCTGGAAGGGTAGTCGGTGCTCTTAACCGCTGAGCCATCTCTCCAGCCCAAGACTAGACATTTTCAAAACAGCCTTGATCCAGCCTTCCAGACTGTTCCACCTGGGACTTCATTTAAGCCTGCACTTTCTCAACACATAAAGATTGGACAATTAAAGCTACACTAGCTTTCTAAAGACTAACCATTTTTCTAAATTTCTTGGGCCTCTAAAAAAGGAATTCATCTTTGGTAGAAATCTTTATATTTTGATGTAGAATTAAAGTTACATTTTGTTAAACTGGTACAGAATTTTGTTTACTGATACAGGTTTTTCCATTGGTACAAATTTTTGTATATTGATAAAAATTTAAGATTAACTTTGTTACAATATAAATATATATATGTTTCAACTCTTAGTCATTGTGCCTATGTACCTCATTTAAAAATTCAAGGTTTAGGGCTGGTGAGATGGCTCAGTGGTTAAGAGGACTGACTGCTTTTCCAAAGGTCCTGAATTCAGTTCCCAGCAACCACATGGTGGCTGACAGCCATCCGTAATGAGATCTGATGTCCTCTTCTGGTGCGGGGCTGGAGCAAGTGGGGCTGGAGCAAGCAGAGGTCCTACGTTCAATTCCCAACAGCCACATGATGGTTCGCGGACATCTGTACAGCTACAGTGTACTCATACACATAAAATAAAAAAATAAATAAATCTTAAAAAAAAAATACAAGGTTTAGTCCCATTCCTTTTAATAGCTGCCATTATAAAGTATTTAGGATAATTAAGTGGTGCAAGTAAGAGTCATTCAATTAAACTCATGGCCTTGTTAGATACTAGTCTGGATTATCACACAACTATATATTCTGGGTTGTACAGATAATAGGAAGCTGGAGACAGGCAATACCTGCTTGTTCAGATATGCTATGAATAGATAGATGGTCTTCAAAAATCTCAGAGACTCACAAAATATGGCATTTAAAGATGTTTTTATTCATTTAAAGCTCTTGAATTGAGACATGTCAGCTCCTGGCAGTTGGGAGAAGATGATGAGCATAGAAAGGCTTCCATATGGAGTTGTTTCAGCTGTGGCAAGCTAGTCACTGGACAAGAAATGCTCCAACTTTATCTACAGACTGAATGCTGCTGTCCAGAAAGGACAAATAGATACAGTGAAGTCAACTGCCAAGCTCCATCAAGACAGAGGAAGCAAGTCCTTCAAAATTCCTGTTTCACAAAAGGTCTGTCAGATATTCTGGGCCAGAAGGCTGAAGATAGATGTTCCAATGTTGTAGAGAATATTGGGGACTGTCTAGGCGGTCAGCTGTCTCTGTCATTTCCTTGATTTTTAGGAGCCGCATCCATGTGCTTCCTGCATACTCAGGTAATATTGATTCCCTTCCCAGGCCTCTGATGGCCATAGTCTTCCTATAAGCTCATGTTGTTTAGGATTTAAGATATTCTAGGTCTAAGAAGTTATTTTTAAGATGGTAATACAAGTTGATTTAGATACAGAACCTTAAATTCACCTTGATGAGTAACAGAATACTTTCTCCTGAGTTGCCAAATATGAACAGAATGGGCTTTTTGAATGTATCTCTTACATAATAATTTTCATAATAATTTCATAGTTGTTCCTAGGCTATGTTTATCATTATTATTATTATTATTATTATTATTATTATTATTATTATAAGAGAAAGAGCCTTTTTATTTAGGAAAAAAGAAGGAGGGGGAATTGTTGATGTTTGGTCTTTTTCTATGTATTTTAATGCTGAATTCTAGTCTAGACCTATGAGGGAATTCTAAGTTTACAAGCTTTTGTTGTTCAAACCTTGTTCCTTGATCTAAAACAATTGGTTACATAAAATTGGCAACAGCCAATTACTGGAGGGCTTGGAGGTAGGTGGGTTTTGAGTTACCTGGCTGGAGGTGGGAAAGAAAAGGGAGTGGGGAGAGACCAGGTGGAGAAGGAGGAAGAGGAACAAGAGGAGAGGAGGAAGCCACCATGAGGGGAGATGGACCATGAGCACATAGACAGAAGAAACAGCAAATATTTAGGGTACAGTGCTGGGAAGGCAGCCAGGCCAGCAGTTAGAAAAGTAGATTAGGGGTGACCTCCAGTAATAGTCAAAACCAAATAAAATAACCACAGTCTGACTCTTGTGTATCTGTAAACTAGTCGGGGATAAGCTTAAACTGGTTGTACTACACAAAGTGGCAGAATGAAAATCTCTAATCACAAATAACTTCACTTACCTCTGTACCAGAATCATCCTCTATGGCTTCTAGTTTCTGTTGCAGGACTCTCATCATTTGTATCCAGCATTCGTTAGCATCCTGGGATGTAAAATGAGATGGAGTTTACTCTATAAAACTCTTTCAAACAAGTGTTTGCTTAGGGAAGGAAGACAATTTCTTCTTTAAAATTATTCAAGCAGGTCTGGGTATGACGACACACACCTACAATCCTGCACTTGGGAAGCAGAGGTAGAAGGACTGCCACAAATTCAAGGCTATCTGATCTACATATAATCCCAAGCCAGTTGAGGTTACACAGCGAAACTCTGTCTCGAAGCAAATACCACTGTTACCTGGACACAACAGTGCACATCTTACTCTAGCACTCAGAAGGCATAAGGCGGGAAGATGGCCATCAGTTTGAGACCAAACTAAGTCACATACTTAGTT
>JADRCD010231322.1:0-22719 GCA_019843815.1 Montemys delectorum
TTTTTTTTTACCTTTACATTCTCACCGTGACATGTACCCTTCCCAAGAGCTGAGTAAATATAATTTAAAATTAAAACCATTTGTACACAGGAGATTTTACAAAATTCAGATTTAAAGGTATGTTAAGGTAGGTATTAATTAAAGCTATGGGAAAAAAAAACCTCACAAAATTTGAGAAGGGTAATTGTTACAGGCCCTATATCTACTTAACTATTTATTTTATCCATTTAAACAAGGCATATCAGTCTCACTATACTTCAGAAGATAAAATTACTTTTTAAGAAATACTTATTATTTAAATAATAATGCCATGGAACTATTATTTAAGGTCATTTTTTCTATAACATTCTCATGTTTTATATGTTGACATCAACTCTTGCCAAAAGCACTTTCAACAGAACTATATTTATATTATTATTCTCATTCTTATTTGTGAACTGCTGAGTTTCCAGCCCAGGGCCTCTGGCATGCAACCAGTGCCCCCAAACAGCCTTCATTTTAGCTTTTACATAAATGAGTCAAGACAATTGAAGACTATGAACCCAACAACTCATAGCTGAAGTTGGCTTTATTTCTAAGCTGAAAATGCCTTTTTCTACTGTCTATACTCAGTTGTGAACTTGTTCAGAAAACCAAAAGTGAAGGAATATCTGAAGGAAGTTCCCACAACTTCTGTAGTTACTACTTTGTCACCCTTCTTCTAACTAAACCAATGTTTTCTAAGGTAGAGAGTTCAGACTAAAGTTCTCTCTCTCTCTCTCTCTCTCTCTCTCTCTCTCTCTCTGTGTGTGTGTGTGTGTGTGTGTGTATTGATATACAAGCAGTTCTTAAATTATGCATCAAATCCAGCAGTGTTAGCCTCACCTGAGAACTCATTGAAAATACAAATTCCTGGAGCCCAGACGTGTGGTATTAGAATCTCCAAAGTCAGGATACAGCCAGCTAATTTTAATGGAGGCTTCTGGTGGATTCTGTATGGAAATCTTGAACCACTATGCTATCACAGATCAAAGAATGCTACATGGCATCATACACTCTTCATAGGGTTTGGAAACTATTAAAATAACTGTAAAGGAATGTAATTTTCTCTGAGGTCATGTCTAAGACATAAAAGAAGGTTTCTTTTCTGAGGAAATCAGGAACAAACGTTATAGGTATTTAAAAAGATAAAAATACAGTACACTACAAAGATTTGAACATAGGCCATAATCAAGTAATGTCGCTGTGGTGGATCGAGTTTTCAATCTACTGTGTTATAGAACTGATTCTTCCTCAGTAGATTCAGGTGGTGACATTCTTCTCAGATAGTGATGCTATTGAGAGTGATTAGATGAGTTAATCCAGTGGTTCTCAACTATCTTAGTGCTGCAGTTCTTAAATATTGTTCCTCATGTAGGGAGATTGGATAACCATAAAAATGTTACCTTGCTACTTCCTTACTGTAAATTTACTACTGTTATGAATCATAATGTAAATATATGGTACATAGGATATTTGATATGTAACCTCTGTGAAAGAGTCATTAGATCCGCAAAGGGATTATGACCCAAGAGTTGAGAACTGCTAAGTACATCCATTGATGAACTCATAGCTGTAGAGGCAAAATGGGCAGGGTGGAGCAGGATGTGGGGGGTCAGAGGGCTGTGCCTTTTATGGATATATCTTTTTGTCTTCTTTCTCATCTAGTTTTTGGGCTTTCTGGCTGTCATGAGTCCAGTCATTTCCAGCTTTCTTCTAAAATGTTCTTGCATTTCCAATGGCCCAAAAGCAATGGAGTAAGATGACGATGACATAAAATATCTTCAAGTATGTCCACATACATAAAAAGTGGTCAGGAAAGTGAGACACTTCTAAATAAGCAATATCATATGGAAACTAAAGCTGTGTATCAGAGAAAAGAGTAGGAATAAACTTTTTCCTAACTAGTCAGTTTTCTATATTTAGCTGCAAACAATACCTTTGTATCCACAAGTAAAATGTTTCATTTCTGTGACTTAACTGTGCTAGTTATAAATATAAAAATGAAACACTATATGTTACAAACTAAATACTCCTTTTTAAGTCTCTTTTTCATAATCATTTCCAGGAAAGTTAAAGTCAAAGTGGCATGTATGTTGATATATTGAAAACAAGTACAGTGATGTACTGAGATCTGAGTTCATTGTCAGAATTTGTGATCATTATCAAAGTATCCTGTTTTAAACACTGTTGTGCCAATTTCATGTCATAACACCATTTTTGTTCTGGCAGCATGTGTATAGTAGAGGATTGGAAATTTGATCATCAATAGGAGGAAAGGACCTCAGCCTTGTGAAGGTTTTGTGCCAGTGTAGGGGAAAGCCAGGGCCAATAAGTGGGAGAGGGTGGGGTGGCAGGCATCGGGAGTGGGGAGGCAAAAGGGGTTTGTTCTTGTTGTTTTTGTTTGTTTGTTTGTCTGTTTGTTTGTTTTTGGAGGGGAACCTAGGAAAGAAGAAATTTACATGTAAATAAAGAAAATATCTAGTAAAAAATAAAATTAAATTAAAAAAAAAAGAAAGGCCATGGTATTTAAAGTGTCCAGATACCTATATAGCAGAGTATGGCCTTATCTGACATTAATGGAAGAGGAGAAGGGAGGGAAGCTTGATGTCTCAGGATAGAGGGATGCTAAAGGAGTGAGGCAGGAGTGGGTGAATGGGTGGTAGAGCACCCTCATAGAAGCAAAGGGGGAAGGGGGAAGGTCTATGGGATGGGGTTGGTGGAGGTATAACTGGGAAGGGGTGTATCATTGAAATGTTAAATGAATAAAATGAATATAAAAAATAAAAGTGATGCTCTTGTCTCTTGGAAAAAAAACCCATCATTTTTAGAGGCACAGACTTTGAAAGCAAGCAGATGTCAATTTTCAGGAATGCTAAGTGATCAATTGGAAGGACAAATAAACTTGCTATATATGGAGTACTATTAACTCTGAGCCTGAGCTCCCAGCCAGGTCTTCTTTGCTAATGACAAACAATCATGGCTCTCCTTTGATGCTGTTTTATTTAGTGTATCCTGTAGCTTCCATGCTGTATGTAGCTGCCTCTCTAAAATTTCAGTCTTGAAGGCACAGGTGACTAAGTAATTTTTCATGTGATCAGTCATCCCCTGGATGTCTTATGGCTGATTTTAGGGAACAAATAACTAATGAGACTCTCCTGATAATGGTAATATGTAATAATGCATGCAGAAATTATTCCAACATGCTGTGCTTATAAATTCTTTCTTTATATTCAATAGTTATATTAGTTATTTCTAGAACAATTTCAGTTAATAACAAGAGATTTTTTAACTTTTTTTTATTTATTATTTTATGTGTATAAGTACACTGTAGCTGTACAGATAGCCGTGAGCAATCATGTGGATACTGGGAATTGAACTCACGACCTCTGCTTGCTCCTTCCCCGCTCGCTCCAGTGTAATACACTGTAGCTGTCTTCAGCCACACCAGAAGAGGCCGTTAGTTCTCATCACGGATGGTTGTGAGCCACCATGTGGTGGCTGGGATCCAAACTCAGGACCTTCAGAAGAGCAGTCAGTGCTCTTACCTGCTGAAACATCTCGCCAGCCCCCAAAAGAGATATTTTTAAAAGCCTTTAATCTATAAAACTTAATGAGTGCATAGATATGCTGCATGTGTTTGAGACCATCACTGTTGTATGCATAAAATATTTACTGTCTTCAAATTTCCTCAAACCTTCTTTACTTATTATTTGAACTATAATAATTATTATATGATGAAATCCATCCCCTTAGCACCATTTTAAATTTGAAAATAATTTCTCTATAACTTTTGACCAGAGACACTGAGAATCAATAGCTTATTTTGCAAAATTGAAGATGTATGCAATTTTACTAATATTTTACTCTTTTTCTTTTTCCTTAATACAATTCTTTTTGCTTCTATAAATTTAACTACATTAGAATAATTATAAAATTGGAATAATGTTTGTCCCTTCCTATATGGCTGAGTTTACATAATATCCTTTTAGGTTGATCTATTCTTCTTCTACCTCCCCTCACATTTCCCTCACCTCCGTGTCTCTCTCTCTCTCTCTCTCTCTCTCTCTCTCTCTCTCTCTCTCTCTCTTTATAACATCTGTCCCTAAACTTGGTACTCACAAATTGGCTAGCCTGGCTGGCCTCTGTGCTCCAGGAGTAGCTTGTCTTCACCTACAGACATCAATTGCCATGCCCATACTTTCATGTGGGTTTTGGGGTCCTTACTGATACCTTCTGTAATGTCGCAACATGATGTGGCAGGAGGGAGTTCCTTAGCAGGCACAAGCTAAGGACCCAAGCTAAGGATACAGAAATTGACCCAGGACCTCACACATACTATTAACTTTGGACTGCTATCTCCAGCTATTATTTTTAATTTTTGGAGGAACCTACATAAAGTTTTATTCAAGTTTTTCTGATTTATATTTCAACCAATTATATACATGCTTATTTTTCTCCACATCCTTGTAAAACTCATTTTTATAAAGTAATGCTGATCATTAAGTGCAAGGTAATATTTCATTATGTTTTAATTTCCATTCTCTATTAACAAATTATGATGAGGATCATATATACATGTAAGTATATAAGACATATATGCATATATCCACATGATATATATATACACACACACATACACACACATTGTATGTGTTCTTGATTATTCATATCTTTGGATCATTTTTAAAGTGAGATTATTTTGTACTTGAGATGAAAGATATCCTTATATATTTTGGATGTCAACCATATAACATATATGATTTCTAGGAATTTACCCCATTCTGTATATAAGTTATTATTTTTGAATGGAAAATATTCATTTAAAACTTTTAAATTTTTTTTTACATATTTCAAAAATGTTGTCTTCATTTATGAAAGTATACTGCTTGTGTGCTCAAGTCCAAGTGGATAAAGGACCTCCTCATAAAACCAGATACACTGAAACTAATAGAAAAGAAGCAGAGAAGAACCTGGAATGCATAGGCAGAGAAGAAAAGTTCTTCAACAGAACAAAAATGGCTTAAGCTCTAAGATCAAGAATTGACAGGAAGCTTCAAGAGTTGCAGGGGAGTCACAGGGCAGCAGGGACAGGATCCTCTCAACTTCTGAGTGACAGGGGTGGATCAGCAACCCTCTCTGTTCCTTCCCTGCAAGTGGTGAGCCTGCCTCCAGGGAGTGCTTTAACCCAGGGACTCTGGTGAGATCCTCCATTTTCTCTCAAGTGACTTTCTAAGGCAGCAGACCAGCCAGGAGATATAGGCCTCAGGAGTTGCAGGGGAGTTGCAGGGCAGCAGGGACAGGATCCTCTCACCCTCCAAGTGACAGCAGTGGATCTACAATCCTCTCTGCCCCTTTCCTGAGAGTGGAGAGACTGCCTCTAGGAAGTGCTTTAACCAAGGGACTCACCCATCTGCATCCAGATTTACCAGAGGAGAGCTGATCTCCCAGGAGTACTGACACAGGCTTACAGATCCACAGGAGGAACAAGCTCTAGTCAGAGACACTAAGAACATCTAACACCAGAGATCAACAGATGGCAAAAGGCAAACACAAAAATCATACCAACAAAAACCAAGACTACTTGGCTTCATCAGAACCTAGTACACCCACCACAGCAAGTCCTGGATAGCTCAAAACAACGGAAAAGCAAGATTTGTATCTAAAATCATATCTCACGATGGTGCTAGAGGAATTTAAGAAGGACATAATTCCCTTAAAGAAATACAGGAGAACACAGGTAAAGAGGTACAAGCCCTTAAAGAGGAAACAAAAAAAAAAAAATCCCATAAAGAATTGCAGGAGATCACAAGTAAACAAGTAGAAGCCCTTAAAGAGGAAACACAAAAATCCCTTAAGGAATTACAGGAAAATACAAACGGGTGAAGGAATTGAGCAAAACCATCCAGGACCTAAAAATGGAAGCAGAAACAATTAAGAAATCACAAAGACAGACAACTCTGGAGTTAGAAATCTTAGGAAAGAAGTCAGGAAACATAGATCTTCCATACTCGTGGATTGGCAGGATTAATATAGTAAAAATGGCCATCTTACCAAAGGCAATCTACAGAGTCAATACAATTCCAATCAAAATTCCAACTCAATTCTTCACAGACGTAGAAGAGCAATTTGCAAATTCATCTGGAACAACAAAAAACCCTGTATACCCAAAACTATTCTCAACAATAATAACCTCTGTTGGAATCACAATCCCGGACCTTAGGCTGTATTACAGAGCAATTGTGATAAAAAATACTGCATGGTATTGGTACAGTGACAGGCAGGTAGATCATTGGAACAGAATTGAAGACCCAGAAATGAACCCACACACCTATGGTCACTTGATCTTTGACAAAGGAGCTAAAATCATACAGTGGAAAAAAGACAGCATTTTCAACAGATGGTGCTGGTTCAACTGGCGGTTAACATGTAGAAAAATGCAAATCGATCCACTCCTATCTCCTTGTACAAAGCTCAAGTCTCGTCCAAGTGGATCACAGATCTCCACATCAAACCAGATACATTGAAACTAATAGAAAAGAAAGTGGGGAAGAACCTCAAACAAATAGGCACAGGAGAAAATTTCCTGAAGAGGATGCCAATAGCTTCTGCTCTAAGATCAAGAATTGACAAATGGGACCTCATAAAGTTGCAAAGCTTCTGTAAGGCAAAAGACACTGTCAATAGGACAAAACGGCAACCAACAAATTGGGAAATCAGATTTACCAACCGTATATCTGATAGAGGGCTAATATCCAACGAATACAAAGAAGTCAAGAAGTTACACTCCAGAGAACCAAATAACACTATTAAAAAAATGGAGTACAGAACTAAACAAAAAATTCTCAGCTGAGGAATACCGAATGGCTGAGAAGCACTTAAAGAAATGTTCAACATCCTTAGTCATCAGGGAAATGCAAATCAAAACAACTCTGAGATTCCACCTCACACCAGTCAGATTGACTAGGATAAAAAACTCAGGTGACAGCAGATGCTGGAGAGGTTGTGGAGAAAGAGGAACACTACTTCATTGCTGGTGGGATTGCAAGCTGGTACAACCACTCTGGAAATAAGTCTGGTGGTTACTCCAGAAATTGAACATAGTTCTACAAGAGGACCCAGGTATACCACTCCTGGGCATTTATCCAGAAGATGCTCCAACATGTGATAAGGACACATGTTCCACCATGTTCATAGCAGCCTTATTTATAATAGCCAGAAACTGGAAACAACCCAGATGTCCCTCAACAGAGGAATGGATACAGAAAGTGTGGTACATCTACACAATGGAGTACTACTCAGCTATTAAGAACAATGAATTTATGAAATTCTTACAGAAATGGATGGATCTGGAGAATATCATCCTGAATGAGGTAACCCAATCACAAAAGAACACACATGGTATGCACTCTCTGATAAATGTTTATTAGCCCAGAAGTTCAGAATGCAGGAAGACCAACCCACAAACCACAAGAAACTTAAGAAGAAGGAAGACCAAAATGTGGATATTAAATTCCTTCTTAAAAGGGGGAACAAAATACCCACGGAAGGAGTTACAGAGATTAACTATGGAGCAGAGACTGAAGGAAGGACAAGCCAGCCTAAATATAACTATCTCCTGAGAGGCTCTGACAGTAACTGACTAATATAGATGTAGAGAATCACAGCCATCCATTGAACTGAGTATAGGGTCCCCAATGAAGGAGTTAGAGAAAGTATCAAAGGAGCTGAAGGGTTTGGAGCCCCTTAGGACGAACAACAATATGAACTAACTAGTACCCTCAGAGCTCCCAGGGACTCAACCACCAACCAAGGACTATACATAGTGGGACTGATTGTTCTGGCAGCATGTGTATAGTAGAGGATTGCAAAGTCGATCATGAATGGGAGGAGAGGTCCTTGTCCATGTGAAGGTTCTGTGCCCCAGTGTAGGGGAATGCCAGGGCCAATAAGTGGGATAGCATGGGGTGACAAGTATGTAGAGGGGGGGAGGCAACAGGGTTTTTTTCTTGTTTTTTGGAGGGGAAACTGGGAAAGGAGAAATCATATGACATGTAAATAAAGAAAATATCTAATTAAAAAAAGAGAAAAAAAATGTAATCTAAAATTTAAAAGAAAGAAATTGACAAATGGGACCTCATAAAATTACAAAGCTTCTGTAAGGCAAAGAACACTGTCAATAGGACAGAATGGCAGCCAACAGATTTGGAAAAGATCTTTAACAATCCTATATCTGATAGAGTGTTTATATCCAATATATGCAAAGAATTCAAGAAACTAGACTCCAGACAATCAAACAACCCTATTAAAAATGGGGTACATAACTAAAAAAAGAATTCTCAGCTGAAGAATACTTAATGGCTAAGAAACAGCTATAGAAATGTTAAACATCCTTAATCATCAGAGAAATGAAAATTAAAACAACCCTGAGATTCCACCTCACACCAGTCAGAATGGCTAAGATCAAAAACTCAGGTGACAGCAGAGGCTAACGAGGATGCAGAGAAAGAGAAACACTCTTCCATTGCTGGTACAACCACTCTGGAAATCAGTCTAGCAGTTCCTCAGAAAATTGGACATAGTATTACCTGTGGACTCATTTATACCACTCCTGGGCATATATCCAAAAAATGCTCCAACATATAACAAGGACACATGCTCCACTATGTTCTAGGCAGCCTTATTTATAATAAGCAGAAACTGGAAACAACCCAGATGTTCTTCAACACTGGAATGGATACAGAAAATGTGATACATTTACACAATGGAATACTACTCAGCTATTAAAAACAATTCCTGAAATTCTTAGACAAATGGATGGAACTAGAAAATATCATCTTGAGTGAGGTAACCCAATCACAAAAGAGCACATATAGTATGCACTCACTGATAAGTGGATATTGGCCCAGAAGCTGGGAATACCCAAGATTCAATTCACAAACCACAGGAAGCCCATGAAGAAGGAAGACCAAAGTGTGGGTGCTTTGGTCCTAATTAGAAGGAATAACAAAATACTCATGGGAGCAAATATGGAGACAAAGTGTGGAGCAGGGACTAAAGGAAAGGCCATCTAGAGACTGACCAACCTGGAGTTCCATCCCCTATACAGACACCAAACCCAGACACTATCATGGATGCCAGGAAATGCATGCTGAGAGGAGCCTGATATAACTGTCTCTTGAGAGTATTTGCTAGAGTCTGACATATACAGAGGTATATGCTTGCAGACAACTATTGAAGTAATCACCAGGTCCCCAATGGAGGAGTTCAAGAATGGACTGAAGATGGTAAAATGGTTTGTAACCCCATAGGAGGAACAACAATATCAACCAACTAGAACTCCCAGAGAAAGTGCTCTTAACTGAGCCTTCTCTCCAGGCACTGTTCGGTTGTTTGTTTTTGTTGTTGTTTTAATTCTTTGTTTTCTTTTTCTTGTAACTATGTCATGCAGCTATTTATTTTCTTTTCAAAACATGTGCTTTGTTAACATGTCTAAGAAATCTTTTTATTGAATGTTTTCAAATTTTAATAATGTATTTCTGTAAATTTCTTAAAGATTACTTTGCTTTCTAGTGGGGTGATAATGCAGGGATTATAGCTAAAGAGCAGAAAATTTTTAGACAAAAGTTGAGTCAAAGAGGAGATAGAAAGCAATCAACACAGAAATAATCCTGTTTCTAAGAATATTATCAATAATTATAGTAATATCCTTGGTAAATACTGAAAATTATACTAATTCCTGTTTATGTGTTCTTTTTCAATTTTGTCATTTGAAGTAATACTATTATCAACCCTATTAGATAGGTGAATAAATTAATTTAGATTACTAATTTTTGAAAATTATATACCTGCATTAGCAAAGCTAGGATTGAAACTCATGCTTGCTACATTAAAAATGTAAATTGCTGTAACTATATTAAGCTATCAGAGAACCATCTTACAAGTATACCTAGAGTCTTATTGAATCAATCTTTTGAACCCTTTGAAGAAACAGACTTCTTAATTCTTGTCCTTGAAGTTGACATTTCCTCTCTCTGAAAATGGAACATGACCCTTGGGATATTTTCAGTTGTTCTTTCCTTTTTATCATTAAAAGGGGTTCTTCAAAAAAAATGGAAATCCACTTGTGCATATTTATTGTATTTTTTGAAATGATATAACTCTATAGATAATTTATAGCCTACTCTATTTCTATGGGACACTTTTAAATAAATTCTATAAATTCTCAGGCAAAAGCAAGTCAATAGTGAAAAATTCCCAAATTCAGTACAATCATGTTGACTATTTTCTGTTATGTTCTACTTGTAGTTAAACAGTAGTTAATATAGTCACTGGATATATATTTTAAACATTGACCACACCATATTAAAATGTATTTGTTTAAGTGATCAGTTCACAAGTATAACAGCAGAAACTTTTAGCAAGATGCTTGAAGTTATCTTCAGAAGTAGAGGTAGACATACAGAGGACATCTTACTTATTAATGGATGTACCATCTGTCAATTAAAAAGCCTATGGGCAATGGCTTCGTTTGGAAATGAAGGTAGGGTATCAGGGAGGAGAAAGGTTTCTGGGATAGAGACAGGTCTGTGGTAAAGATGTGATGAAGCAGACACGTGGTAACTGGTCATAGGTAACCAGCCAAATGGCAAAATGTATGTTAAAATAATTGGGTTGTTTTAGTTAGAATCCAGTCAGAGTAGAGCATAGAAATCTGAGGAAAGTATTTGTAAATATATTTTGAATCTGAATCTTATTTCTGGAAGCATGAGGCTGAGAGGAAGAACCAGGAATTAACTTCAACAGGTGGATTTCACTGAGACAGGTGGCTAATGTATGCTCACGTGGACAATAGATTTGTACCCCAGCCACTTGAATCTGATATAAAGAGCCTGTTTTCTGACACAGAAGGAAATCTAAGAGATCACTGATTCATTATTCTCATTAATGAAAAATTAACTCACCTCAAGGAATATTGAATTAATAGACAAATATTCACTAAGGAAGGGGAATCTTAGAGTATTAAATTTATATAAAAGTAGTTTTTACTTCTATGTACTTAACCCACTTTATTCTACATATCTCATGCATATTAAAATCCATAATATTTACTAAAAGAAAATCTCTCTCTTTATTTTATTTTTTTTTAATTCAAGACAATGTTTCCTCTGTGTAGCCCTGGCTGTCCTGGAACTCACTCTGTAGACCAGGCTGGTCTCGAACTCAGACACCTGCCTGTCTCTGGTCCCCCAAGTGCTGGGATTAAAGGCATGCACCACCACTGCCCAGCAAAAGAGAAACTTTTATAAATGCTACAGGTAGTATATATTTCTAAGCATTTAGATAGTGTATTTGACAAAATCTTAAAAACCCCTAGTTTTTGGAGATACATAAAATATAGCATAGTTATCTTAAAGACAAGAAATATGTCAACTTGGGGTCAATTTCCAAGCTTACTATCTTATTATTATTTGGTCTTGGCTGACTTCACTGACTCCAGAGGTTTGTGTCTCATCTATAACATGAATGCAAAAAAAAAAAAAAATACCTACCGTTCAGAAAAATAGTGATTATTAAAAAGAAAGCTACCAAATTATCTACTGGAACTGGCTAATCAGGTTAACTACTTCTTTCTCTGTTCTAGTTGTTTGTTATATTGCAAGGTATTATGAGGCTAAAATATAAATTGAATGAGCAATGCTTAGCATTTCTGTTATTTCTACCCTTTATTCCTTTCAAATTTCTCATTCTCTCCCTGAGCTTTGCTCACTTTTATTTTTATGATCTCAGATGTGCCAAACACTCAGTACAACACTTTAAGCTCTTTGGAGTAAAAATTCTATATAAGTGCAATAAACAAATATGTGGTAATAATAACAAAATATCTCCTACCAGATGGGGCTTTTCAGATTTTCTTTAATTGGAAAGAACACATACAAAATTTTAATGTGTGATGCTTTCTTAGGTTAATCATTTCAAAAGCCCTTAAGTTCTACCAGGGTTAATTAAACACTTTATTTTATTATGCTATATTCATTGGTGTCTATTGACCCAATGGTTTGATTCAGTGTGCAACTAATACTCACACTTTATCAGTACCAAAGATATGCTGAGGTTATTATTTGGGAATATTTACTTTTTTCAAAATATAATGCTGAATATAGTTATAGGATAAAATGGGAAATTGTGAGAATAAGAGCATACAAAATAGGTCACTTCCTGCATATTCTTTCCTTTAATTTTGGTTCATTTTTATTTTTTAAGTCTGTTTATATGTATTGATATAGAGTGCATATGGAATTAAACTTCTGAATGCATATGGAATAAACCTCTGAATGAATTGTTCATGACTCCCAATTAGTTATCAAACTTTCCTGATACTAAGATGCACACTAATTCCCAGGGACAGTCTTTGTTCTCTTTTGGGCTTTCTCAACCAAAATATTGAAACAGTAGCTGAGGTATGGATGCAGCCCTGTGCCCTTTTCAAATTGTGTTTATAAGACTGCCAACTAACACTTGAAGAGCAAATAATAAGAGTTAGTAAATGGCTCATTCTTTCTCCTTACGTCGTTTTCTGTTTATATCTCTCTCCCATTTATGGTAAGGGGAGGTCAAGTAGTGGTAATTGCTGTAGACAAAGAATCAAGCCCAGGGTCAGCTGTTTCTGTGAAATTGACAGTTTCTTCAGACTTATGATCGTATTTGGATTAAAAAGTCATAGTTCACACATGTCAGTAAAGCAATGGGCAAACAAATTAGTGATTTCTACTGGCAATAGCCACAGTGGACTGTATTGAATCGATGCCTTTTCTCCCTGTACGTCAGTAACTTTGTACATGATTTCTGTAATATTTGCATTTGTTGTCCTTTCAAATGCTGACCTTCAAATCTGCAGTCAAACTGCCTGGCTGCTGGCAGCATTTTGTTTTTTAAAAGCTCTTTGGAGGCCAAGCTAATTTCCACAGAGATTTTCTTTGGCCTTAAACATTCCATCTCATTTTACCTACTGTGCTTCGTGCTCATTATAGCATGATTGACTCAAGGAAGAAATATGGCATATCATAAAGGTATTTTATCCCCAATAAACCTCCTCAACCCTTCATCAGATTTTATATATACAGTAAAATATGCATCGAGAAAAGCAGCCTACAAGCTATCTGCTTTCATCCGAGTGTGGCTGACTTCTTTAACCTTCATCTGAAAAGCAAAACTCTTTTCTCAATTAGGCAACTCGAGTCTTTTGAGAGGCATGGAAGAAGTTGAAGCAACATGATCTTTAGGTCCTTTGGCTCTGGACCCATTGGTAAATTCTTAAGTCTTTCCAGAATGTGACAGTTCTCTTGGATAAAAAATTCAGTCCTGGGTTTACTGAGCTCACAGCATACCTATGTATACTATAAATGAGTAATAGGTTGACAGTGCCAGCTTCAGATAATAATAATAATAATAATAATAATAATAATTGTTATTATTGTTATATTGCTGGTTATTTTTGCCTGGACTAAAAGGCTGGACATTCTGGTAATACTTGGGACAATGAAAAGCTCTATGGTATTCTTTTTGGTAAATATTCCAAACCATACAAACTCCCAATCACAAGAGACTAAACATGTTGTAGAAGAAAGCATCAGTAAACCTAATCAGCTGCTGTCAGTTTTATAGTTGAGTGAGACAATACCATTATATGTTCAAAGGACATCAAACACTATTTAAGGGCCATATTCTGCTGCTTGCATTTTATGAGCTTATTAATATCAATCTATTAACCAGTCTATCTGGGAGTCACCCTAGTTGATCCTTCAGAATTGTACAAATAGGCACAATTAATTTAGTGCACATGCTGAATCAATAAGAGTCTCTTAGTTGTACCACCAATTCTTTGTGTTGTTAACTTTGGGTGAATTTATTAGGAATTGATAAATTTTTTGAATGTTTGAAGACAAGTACTGCAAAGTGTCTATTTCGGTCTGAGTCCATATTTTAAAGAACCAAGTATTCTGTAATAGCTATTCTACTTTATTCATGTTAATTTGTTTACATCCATTGTACAATTTTTGATGTCCTTGGGTAAAGAATATTGTTTCTTTTCACCACCCCTCTCCTCTCTTCTCCTCTTTTCTCCTCTCCCTTTACCTTCCTCTCCTTTCCCCTTCCTTTCTTTGTGTTTCTCCTACTCTTTTCTTCTCTTACTTTCCTCTCTTCTCTCCTTCCTATTTTTTTAATTTCCATATTTCACATGGGATATTCATTGATTACCTGCTCTTAGATATGTAGGGAAGAAGGAAAGAACGAGGCTATATATTATTTAGTCAATAGATGATTATATAAGTTATAAATATTATTTTTATTTCTTAAAGAAATTGCCATATGGCTTGCCAAGGATATCCCCACAGGAAACGGTAGCAGACTGCAAATGCCCTCATGGTGTGCTTATCCTAAAGTAGAAGTAAGATCTTTACTAGGTACCTATAAATGAAAGAGCCCATATCCTGTCAAATGTATTTATATTAACACTACTTGAATATGTATTCAAAATAAACAGTGGTTGGTGTCGAATCTCCATTGACTATTTTAGTTTTATGGATAAACTTTCATTTAAGCAACCAAATGCCTTTTAGACAAATTGACAATACTATAATCTTAAGCACACAATTTTACCTCTAACTGCAAGAGTCTGGGGTTAAATGGGATCAGAAATTGTTGATTTTTATTGATATACACTATTGAAAACATGTTTTAATCTTTTTGTAATTACTGTCTTGTTTTCAAAATGGAAATCAAATTTAAGAAAACTTTTGGAAATTAACTTTTGAATTAGGAAATACTTTTTCAAAATCAGAAAGCTTTGGTAGAGTTTATATTTATGAACAGGATTATTTCACAGTTCTAAGTATGTCTAGGATCTAATTATGAAATGCCTGGGATGCATTTCATATGTATAAACAGGCTGTAATGATGTGTTATGTATACTATGAACTACTATTTGTTTCAGTCAGTTACCAATGTAAATAAAAAAATTATATATATTAGCTTTCTATAGTTTTTAATTGATATTTTCTTGCTAATTACAAAGATTAGAATTCACTGAATTCATCTTAAATGAATTTTAACATAGATTCAGTAGATTACTTATATATTGATTTGATGTATGCATATGTATATTTAATTGCATCCAAACACTGCTCCCCTCCAAAAGTCCCTAGCCACTTTTCCCTAGAAGGGAAAAGTTCCTTCCCTTCTCCTCTGAGAAGAGGACCCCTATATCCCTCCCCTTCCCCTCCCCTGACTCCCTGCCCACAGCACTGGCATCTTGCAGACAGGAGCCTAACTTGTCTCTGAGCCAATCCCTTAGCAACTGACTCAGATGGATACAGAGATCCACAACCAAACATTGGACAAAGGTTAGGAACTCTTATGGAAGAGCTAGAGGGAGGTATGAAGTCCTTGAAGAGGATGGGAATCCCACATGAAGACCAACATAGAACCCTGGAAGCACTCAGAGACTGAGCCACCAACAGAAGAACATAAACAGGCTGGAATTTGACCCAGCACATATGTACCAGACATGCAGCTGAGTCTCCATGGCTGCCTTTTCTTGCCTCAGTGAGAGAAGATGGGCATAATGTATCAGAAAGTTGATGGAGGAGAACTTTTTTTTAAAACTTATTTTATGTATATTTACCAGAAGAGGGCATCAGTTCCAGTATAGATGGTGTGAGCCACCATGTGGCTGCTGGAATTGAACTCAGGACCTCTGGAAGAACAGTCAGTGCTGTTAAGCACTGAGCCATTTCTCCAGCCTCAAATTTTAAAAAAATAAAAATTTAAATTAGATATTTTCTTTATTTACATTTCAAATGTTATCCTCTTTCCTGGTTTCCCCTCAGAAAACTCCCTATCCCCTGCTTACCAGCCCATCCACTCTTGCTTCCTGGCCCTGGCATTCCCCTATACTGGGACATTGAGCCTTCACAGGACCAAGGGCTTCTCTTCTCATTGATTACCTACAAGACCATCCTTTGCTACATATGCCACTGGAGCCATGAGTCCCATCATGTGTACTCTTTGGTTGGTGATTTAGTCCCTGGGAGCTCTGGGGGGATTGTTTGGTTCATATTGTTGTCCGTCCTAAGGGGCTGCAAACCTCTTCAGCTCCTTGAGTCCTTTCTCTAGTTCCTCCATTGGGGACCCTGTGCTCAGTCAAATGGTTGGCTGAGAGGAGTACTTTTTAAAGGATTATTTTTAAAAACCCATAATGATCCCAGTAGGCACATTAAACTTGAAAGAATTATAGAAACTATCCAAAATCAAATTGATAGTAATATCATTCATCACACTGAAAAACAAAAGCATCTGACCACTTGACAAAAGACATAACATCTTTATCTACGTATTTAGCGCCACATTTATTCAGTATCCCATGGCTAGTTTGTCATCTGGTAATAATAAGGTATTATCCTAGGAAACAAGGGGCCCTTTTCCATGTACTGGAAGCTTAAACATTTTATCAGATAAACATTGAAAATATGTGCATCACTGTGATCCTCATTTTAAATATCTAGAAAGTAGACTTAAATTATTAATTTTCAAGACAATAAGTTTTTGTTAGCTTTCATTTTGTGAGTGGCAGAAATAAGGTTTTAATTCAATAGGAGCAAAATCTTACTCTAGGCTCAGTAAGTTGTTAACAGGTAATAAGAATGAAGGGCATTCTGATAGAAGTTGTCACATCTGGCTACCCTACTGCCTTTCATTGAGGTATTATTGATGCCTACTTCCTCCATCTCAAGCAGAACCTTAGGAGAAGAGGCTAGCTTAGATGCCCCACAAGAGGGTGTTGAGTGCAACAATAATTAGGTAATTAAAAAAAAAACTTCTTCCAGTAAATTACCAGGATAAACATAAGATCATCTCAAAACCAAGAATTTAAAGTTTGTAATTAAAATTCACCAGTTTAAAAATAGAAGTCACCCCTAGAGTAATGTTAGCTCAGGGTCATTTTGCCTGGATCAACTTATCCCAAATGATGATTTATAACTACATCAATGAGCATTTAAGATTTTATGCCTCTATTTATAGGGAATCATCACAAGGCTAAAATATCTGCTCTGATCCTATAGCTGACACATTGAAAAATCAAAACACATCAGCTCCTGCCATGAATAATCTCTGTGTAAATAGTAAAGCAAATAACCTTTGATTAGTATGGCTGGCATTAATTTAGACATCACACTTCTGTCAGTGTTTAGCTGTACAAGACAGTTACTGAAGCATCAAACGTGTCTCCTTAAATAAAACAAGAAGTTCAGCTAAATCGTGAGTGTTAAACTGAATTAACTGAATTCAAAATACACTTCTGAACTGTTGATCCACAGCTCAGGAGTTATGTAGCGTATCCTAAGCTCAACCCCTCTAAAGCTAAGATCTACACAAGCAGGAAATCTGAGAAGTCAGTGATCAATGGATAAAACTTACTTACACCACTTCATGACTATCCAGTGGTTAATAGAAAATAGCAAATACTAATTTAGCACTTACTGGGTATTTGCTATTAATTTTGTAAATTAATCTACTACCTCCTTAAGTATATAAATGTTATTATACAGCTTATAACTTGGATTAATTTTTATGTGATACACCTGTAGCAGTTTCTACATGGATATGAAGATGGGGATCCTAGTTGGACCTAAGTTCATGATGATAGCATTCCCCTCCATTGAACAAGTGTCTGTTTGCAAGTCTCTCTAAACAATTACTGGACACCCTCATGCAACATAGAAGTAATACTCTTTATAGTATCTGGATATGATCTTTGATCATTCACATTAAGTTCAGCTACCTCATACTAACAACTCATAAGTAGTTAATGAGAAAAAATGTAGAGATGTCATGTTTCACTTGTTCTGAAAGAACAACAAGTTGCTAGTACCAGCCTCATTTATAGTTATAAATTCATATAGAAACATTCATAGTACATAGCCATCCCTATAATGGAGCATAAGTTTTTTGTTAATCACAGCTTTAAACACTTTATATATTTTATCACTTTTTCTCTCCATTGATATACTATTGCAATATCTACTCTGAAAAAAGGTTATAGAATTGATTCAAATGTAGAATTCTTAGGACTATGAGTGATATAAGAAACTAATGTTTGAACTCTCTGTTTGGAGTTACAAATTTATTATTACCTATTATATCTTTAAAAATACTAAACTAATGAATCAATAAAAATTTACTCATATGAGAAATAATTCAATGGTAAATTCAAATCTCTGTGTATATTGGTAGTAGTTTTATTTATAGTTGCCAGTCTGGAAGGTGATCAAGGTGTCTGCTGCAAGGTAGATTGAATTTAAACAGCAGCATGAAAAAAAATAGTATACAGTAGAATGTAAGTGCAAAGGAAGGAAGCTACCATTGGGGGTTTTCTACAAATTTTTTTCAAAATTCTTTCATTTTATTTAAATTTGCTATATAGCTTTATTCATTGTATTGATTTTTGAAAAGACAAGACAACCATGTTCTGTGGGTTTTACCTTCACTTGATGGTTTATTTAGCTGAACCACAGATGCTTTTTAGTTTGATGAGTTCCAGATTTCAATTGTTGGCTTTAATTCCTTGGTAAATATTCACAAAGTCCTTCTCTACACCTGAATTTTATAGGGGACTGCTTATACTTTGTCTTAGAAATTTTTGTAGGATTTTTTGATTCACTTGGATCTAATTTCAGAACAATGTGATAGATCTAGAGTAATTTTCAGTCTTTTGCACATAGACATCCAATTTTCTTAGTAAAATTTATTGAAGATAGTATCTTTCCTCCAGTGGCTCTTTTCCCTTTTTGTTAAATATCAGATTGATGTAGTTAGTAGTATTCATTTCTGTGTTAGAGTATTTTTCTACCTGTGTTAGCGTTGTTTTCTACCAGTATCAAATTATACTATTATTAATGTGCTATAATATACCTGGAAGCATGCAGCAGCAGTCCTTCAGACATTCTTTTGATGAAGATTGCTTTAGCTTTCTATGACAGTTTTTTTCCACAAAAATTTTAGTTTTTCTTTTTCTTTAATTTTTGCAAAACATGTTCCAGGTTCATTTTAGGGGATTTAATTATATCTGTAAATTGCTTTTGGTAAGGTAGTCATGTTCTACAATATTAATTTTTACTGATCTATGAACATGGGATAACTTTCTACTTTTCATTGCATTTTTCAATATTGTACTTCAGAAATCTGAAGCTTCCCTTGTAATAAAGGTCATTATAAGGGAATGTGTTATTTTTGATGGAATTGTAAGCGGGAGAATTCTCATGAACTCTTCAGATAATTTAACTCCTTTTCTTACTTGTATACATTTAATTTCTTTCTTGTGAATTTCGCTTCAGCTAAAGCTTTTACTACTGTACCAAAAAAAAAAAAGTAGTAGGCACCCTTGTCTTCTTTTAATGTGATGCTTCAAATATTTCTCCATGTATGAGAATATTGCCAGTAAGTTTGTCATCCATAGATCTTATTATGTTGATGTACATTTCCTCTACTTTTAGTCTTTCTAGTTATTTTTTTTTAATCACAAGAGCACATTAAATTTTGTTAACGGGATAGGCGTGGGATTTAAGCAGAGGGTTATCAATAAAAATTTTAAAATGACTAAGAAATATCTCAAAAATGTTCATCATCTTTACCAATTAATAAAATACAAGTGAAATCATATTGAGGTTTTGTTTCACCAAAGTCAGAAAGACTATGAACCACAACAATGTCTAGAGGAGCAAAAATATATACAGTGTTTCAAGAAGTAGAAGTCACATGTCCTTGGCAATCAACAGCAGTCTAGTTTGATTTAAGGCTCATTCAACAGGAGGAAAATAATGCTCCATACTAGAAACTTAGTAAGGTTTCCTGGTCTAGTGGTGTCATGAACCTAAAAAAAAAAAAAATCTATTACTGCAAGTTTACTAGAACAGCAAAATTCCTTATTACATTCTAAAACTTGTTTCTTTGCCCATAGAAAATTGGTGTTTCCTAACCTCATCAAGGAATCTTCTCTTTAGAGGAAATGAAAACCAACAGTACACAAAATACAGAGAACAATAGATCATAGGAAATCCCAGCCTCAAAATTCAAGTACACCACAGCTCCTAAACAAGGAATTTCATGGAAAAAGAGGGAGAAATATTATAAGAACCAGGATACAAGGAAATCTGTTATGAATTAGACTCTCAAAAATAGCTGAATAGGCAAGACTGGAATATCAGCAGTATTAATGGATATGTTAATGAAAAGGAGGAAAATTTCACAAGGTCACAAGGTTACACAAAGAATTACAGACAACTAATCAGAAGTCCTGGCACAATTTCCTTTCACAGGATCGAGTGCCTTATTGGTTGTTCAATGAAGAGTGATCAGATCAACCCTGAATACACACATACACACACACACACACATACACACACGCACACCACCACCACCACCAGCAGCAGCAACAACATAAAAAAAATGAACAAAACAAAACAAAACAATAAAAATAATAACAAAAACAAAAAGCAAAATAAAAAAAGACTCAGAGGGCTATATGTGTGTGTGTATATGTGTGTGTGTGTGTGTGTGTGTGTGTGTGTGTGTGTGTGTGTAATAAAGACAGAGAAAGTATCAACTGGGTGGTGGAGGCAAGCATGGAAGTATTGAAGAGAGTAAAGTTAGGAAGGGCTGGAAGGCAGAAAGAGTGGTCTAAATTGAATTTTTTCATTTAAAAACATATGATACATTAAAGAAAGTCTTTCTAACAATTGTTTTTACATTTGCATGTAATAGTTACTTACATTTTGAGCATTTTAAAATACTAACAAAGATAAAGGAATTATGTGTAGATTATTATTCTAGAAAGTAATATAGAGAAGAAGAAAAAAGTGATAAATGCCATGATTTGTTTAATACCCACTGTGTGGCACACTTTCCTTGGGGCTTACCCCCTAAATGATTACTAACTCCAGACTCAATTCTAAGTAAAAATAAAGTATTTGACAAGTATTCATAAAATATCACACTTAGTTCTATGACTAGAACTAAGTTTCTAGATAAAGAAACAAGGCTTAATTGTTTTTTTCTGGAAAATCTATTAATCATCAATCATGGAAAGACGATGTCAATAATGTATATACTGCTGTATATACATGTTTGTGTTTCTGTGTGTGCACAAGTTGTTAAAAACAGAGGGAAAACATAACATTATAAAGCATATAGCCTTGTGAGGGAGACAAGTCTTAAAAAACAAAATAACACAAATATCCATTTAGACTCTTCTCCCAGACTTCAAAACCCTCCTAGATGCTACACACAGTCTGTTCAATAGGAATAGGATGAGCCCAGGGATAACTGAAGCCTTCAATCTATAAAGAAGATGGATGCTTTGCTACCTCTCAGATAATATGCCATGTTTGATGCTTGTCTGGAACTAAATGATTCCATTACAAATCAGTTTAGGTACGATTTAGGTACTTAATTTAATGGCATTTTTTTTTTCTTTAAAATATCCAGGTAAGAAAAAAAAAATAGATTTCTTAAGAGAAGTAGAAGATTCATGAGAAACTGGAAATGAATATTGACATATTGAGAATAAGCTCTATTTTGATTTCACTACAAATCTTTCAGCTCTACTTCTTTTTGTAATGGATGATTTAATAGACAGTGTAAGAGCCAAAGAAAAGACAGAAAGGCACCTATATAATAGTTCACTGGAGAAAAGGAAGAAAGTAAGTGTCCATAGAGAAAAATAGAACATTAAATTTCAAAATTTATTTGGACTCTTAACCCTGAACCTCAAGAAAGAGACCAATGCTAAAAGAGTAACATCATAAGCAGAGTGTAAGTTGGATTTCACTGCTGATGAAAATAATAGGGAGAAATGACCATTTAATGAAATCTACATGATACCTGTCACAAACCATCAGAACTAGATCAGATCAGGGCTGTGCCTTCTGTCTCCCACATGGAACTGTCTTTGAAGAAGGGCTTTCTCAGGACTTGATTGCATGTTCTTCAGGTGACTTGGAGGGTCTAAAGGAAATTATGTTTCTGTACAGACATACAGCAATATGAATGGGATTCAGAATGGCTTTAAGAAAGACTGAATTGGAAACAAAATGTGTTTGTTTGTTTGTTTGTTTGTTTTTTCCCTTAAAATGTTCAGCAGTAGGCAAGACAGGAGTCAGAAGACAGTAGAAGTAAGGCACATTGACATGAAGTAGAGAAGAATGAAAATTATAAAGCTTGTAAAGAAATCAGTAAGAGGAGGGCTAGGAATCCCCAATTCAATTAAAAGAATGTCCCATAGCAGTGAGGTGATTCTAGGAATCATTCATCTAGGATTCTGGGAGTTTTAAAAATAGGATGACCATGAGAAAAAAAAAAGTGTGTCTCTCTGTCTCTCTCTTTCAATCTTTATGTGTGTGTGTGTGTGTCTGTCTCTCTGTGAGTCTGTCTCTCTCTGTCTCTGTCTCTGTCCATCTGTCTCTCTGTCTCTCTCTGTCTCTCTCTGTCTGTCTCTCTCTCTCTGTCTCTCTGTCTCTCTCTCTCTCTCTCTCTCTCTCTCTCTCTCTCTCTCTCTCTCTCTCTCTCTCTCTCTCTCTCTCTCTCTCTCTCTCTCTCTCTCTCTCTCTCTCTCTCTCTCTCTCTCTCTCTCTCTCTCTCTCTCTC
>JADRCD010231322.1:22819-42690 GCA_019843815.1 Montemys delectorum
CAAGCCACTGACCTTCACTGAAGAATTATCTTCAAGGAGCCAGGACAAATGAGATGGCTTTTAGTTGAAGACCTGGTGAATTAAGAGATAAATCCTCCTTTCGAGAGTCAGGGGGTTCATTTTTCTCTGTGACAGAAGCTTTCTTAAGCAGTCCTTCCACAGCAGACTTCAGAAGCCTACAAAGTCTTTCTCTAATAGTTTCAGATAAAATAACCAACTGGATGAACTCACACAGTGACCTCCTCTGTTACCTATCCTAAATCCGACAGTCCCAAAGATGTACTACAATTCATAGAGAATTCCCTTGAATTTGTGACTGAGTTACCTACAACAATGGAAAGCATGAAGCAGAAGGGAGATGCAGAAGAAATGGGAGAGGGAAAGTGTACATGTGAATGAAAAAAATACCTAATAAAAAAATAAATAAATAAATAAATAAATAAATGTTAGATGGATTAGTAAGTATGAAACCTAATAAAATAATTACAAAAATCAAAAGACAAAGTTAAAAATAAAAAACACTGATATATTAAAAAAAAAAAAAAAAGAGAAGTGGAGGCAAGGAGTGACATTAAACAGAGCATATTTCACCTTCTCAAATTTGTTTTGCTCTTAATGGACAAGTGAAATTAGCATATGTACATGAAACTGTGGTTTGGGGACATGTAAATTCCATGCTAATTTTTTTCAGCATATTTCCCATCAACCTGGATGGTTTTGATAAAAGCCTTGAGCATTTACCAATTATTCAATCTTATGATAAGGAGACTGATCTTTGTCTATCTTTACTTCTAATTATTGCAAGTATATAATGTTGTGAAATAAATGAATAAGCCACTGATGAATACAAAGAGTCCCAACACAACATGCTTTTTTATCACTGATAAGTAAGTTGTAAAATGTGTATAGCTGAGGCACTTGTCTGTATGTAATTCAAACATCTTACCATTCACATTGTCCTCCCTGTGCACAATATTTAGAGATAAATTTTGACAGTGTTTATTTAAAATTAGTGCTAGAAACTGTGACACTAATGTCTAGACCTCTATGAAGTCCCATGCTGCATAGACTAGCTTAGTCACTTGGTTTTTCTGAGTAGTTTCACAGTGTATTCTTGTTGTCACATCCTATGCAAGATGCTTCCTTTCACACACATATTCCTTTATAATTAAAAAAAAATAAATAAAAATCTGAAGTTAAATATAAAATCTCAGAAATTATGATTATATATTAATTATAGAATTTTCAAAATATTTAATGAAGTATAGGAATCAGAGGCAGGACAATCAAGAAACCAATTTGTACTACAAAATATTCTGCCTCAAGAAATGGTGGACGGGGAGAATTAAAATTAAGTAGCAGAAGGAGGAAGAAGAAGGACCAGAAGAAAGAGGAAAAGAGCAAGAAGGAAAAGAATCATCAGCTACTGGATGTCAAAGGTCATGTGTGGGGCTTCAACAGATCTGGAACGGTTTAGTTCTTTATGGTAGTACTGAACTTTTCTGAGGTTAGGTAGTCTAGAGTTTTATTTGCTTTTTCAAATGGTTAATAATTTCTGAAATGTTGATTAAACTGTGTTTTCCTTGAACTTGCACTGTGGTTTCTCCTACTTTCTGTCAATTTACGTTAGAAACAGTTTTTATTCACATGGTGCTTAAGAGCTTTCCTATTCTCAACATCTAGAGCTGTTCAGGAGTAGATTATATTATAGGATAATACAAACATACCTACGTGTGTGTGTCATTGTGTGTGACTCCTATTCCCCCCCCCAATTGATTACAACACTCACATTCACTATCTTTAGTCTTGAAGTTGCTGAGTAATTTCTCTAATGCTATTTTTTGTTACATTCTTCCACACTTTATTGCTAAGTAGTTTCAGTACCATTGTCACTGTCCTCATTCTCTTTATCTTGGAATTCCTAGAGTTATGTAAACAAAAAGAGTTGAGTAGAGAAGACAAATGATGGAAAGGGATTTAAGGTATTATATACAGGGAAGTAGGTTATATGCCAAACCAGTAGAGAATGTATAGAATATTTAAAGAAAGAACACATTAATAAAATCAAATATCATTATGTAAATAACAGCTTGAAAATGTTAATGGTGCTTATTTTATCTATACATGTAATATGTATTGTCACAGCTTGAAAATATTACTGCTGCTTATTCTATCTTTACATTTGAAAATAAAAAGAAGAGTTAAAATGAAAAGGGAAACTGTGACATGATATTTGTTAGTAAATATTTCATTTAGCATCTAGAATATAATTTTAAAGATATGTAAAGAAATACACTCCAGTGACCTCAAGATCATTAACAATTTGTCAAAGATATAAAAATAAAAAAGAATTATAAGGTTCCCTAGAGGGCATACTGGATGACTTATGATGCATCTTAATGTTCTGTATAATACAGGTATTAATATGATATAGATGTTATACTTATACTGACATATGAACCATGCATAAAACAGCAAGACCAATTTATTAGAGAAAATATCTTGAGTTTTAACATAAAATAAATTGAAAATGTACTTCAAATTGAAAAGACATCTAAACCTCACTGGGGCATTTTGGATATTGTCTATTAAATTAACTCAGTTCTATATACCATAAGATTCTGATATTTTGTGACTTGCAGCACAGATTTATATGATCAGAGTGTTAAATCATTATCTTCCCAAAACTCTAGGAAGATTTGAAATAGATACAACTTTAAAAGATGTTTTATCTTCTAATCTCAGTGTGACAAAGAGTGTTCATAATGTTTTGATGATGAGGTAGAGAAAAATTTAACTTCAAAAATTGAAATCAGGAAATAGTGTAATTAAGCTAAACATATGGGATGATATAATATCATTGGCAGTCATCCTAGATTTCAGTTTGGAAGTTAAGTAAAGGAAAGAAAGTGGAAGTATTCTGCTGCTTTAAATGTTATTTTTTACATTAAAAAAAAAACTTAGAGAGTGAAATTTATACACTCAAGTAATGGAAGTTTTGTTTACTGCTCTCCTCTCTTTATAGTGGCTAACCAACCACTGAAATAATGTATTTGTCTTTCATCTGTGCATTGAAGGCGGAAGTTGAAAAGTTGGAAGTTAAGGTGAGAGTACAGTTGGAGCTATGCAACATGGCTTGCATATGGAAGCTCTATCCATAGAGACAAAAAAATTGGAAGCAATATTGAACCCATTTGAATGAAGGCAGTTGTGCCTGTCTGTGTCAATGTTCAGCTGATGTCTGACAGAAACCTCCTGGCAATAAACATGAACCAGGCAGTAAAAGGTGCAGCAAATCGAAAGTCAGGCAAGCCACACACAATTTTAGAATTATATTTACAATTACGATGTAGGGCTGGTAAGATGGTTCAGGCAGTTATGTGTTCTTCCACCAAATCTGTGGACAGGCTCCATCTCTAACAACCACTAGATGGAAGGATAGAAATGCTTCCTGCTTGTTATCTTCTGATTTCCACATTATAGTGGCACGTGCACAGATACACACATTAGCTTAACGAATCAAACACTTCTACACAGTTAGAAGACAAAAATCTAGAAAGTAACTTTCATTATGTATCAAGACATATTTAAAACACTAGTTTTCTTTTGGAAACTAAACTCCCCTAACACATAATGTATGTGCATAGATTGTGTTATAGGGATATTTGTTATTAAAGTACTTATAATGTGAAAAGTTATATGATCTATGTAGGATGACTAGGGCTATGATAAAACACCACAATCCAAAGAAGGTTGAGGAGAAAAGGGTTTACTTGGCTTACATTCAAATCATATTTACCCACTGAAGGGAATTAGAACAGGAACTCAAAAAGGGATGAAACCCAGAAGCAGGAACAAATGCAGAGGCCATGAAGGAGCACTGCTTAGTGGTTTGTTCCTCCTGGCTTGCTTAGCCTCCTTTCTTATAGAACCCAGGACACCACCAGCCAAGGGATGGCACCACCCTCAAAGAGTTAAGACCTCCCCCATCTATCACTAACAAAAAAAAGAAGAGAAGGAGGAAGAGGAGGAGGAAGAGGAGGAGGAGGAGGAAGAGGAGGTGGAGGAGGAGGATGAGGAGGAAAGAAGAAAATAAAATTGTCTTACTGGCTCATGTACAGTCCAATCTTAAGCAGGCATTTCCTTAATTGAAACTCCCTTCTCTCTGATAGCTCTAGCTTGTGTCAAGTTGGCATAAACCTAGCCAGCATAGTAGATATCTTACGAATTTTTAAAAGAAGACTTTTAGTAACAATGATGAAGTTATGGAGAATGGATTGATGATAACATGTTTGTAGAAGCGTCTATTCAGAAAGATACCTCTATTGTGA
This sequence comes from Montemys delectorum, assembly GCA_019843815.1. NCBI lineage: Eukaryota > Metazoa > Chordata > Mammalia > Rodentia > Muridae > Montemys > Montemys delectorum. Next base: position 27,151 of record JADRCD010231322.1, read on the forward strand.
AAAAGAGATATAGTGATGGTTTACTGATAAGAAGATTACGCTAAAAATTTAATTACATGAAAATACACAAATATTCTACAAAAAGATTATTCAGACCAGTATCCTTTGAATCAATATTTTGTTGGATTTTTGGTAAAAAGCATTAGCTGGCAAAATATTATTTCTCAGCTAAATTATCAACTTCAGCTCCCTGTACAAAAGCCCCATGCCTTTTGTGGCTTGCTTGGTTAGATTATCACATATTTCAGTGTGGCACATACCAAGCAACTTAATCAAAACATATTGTTGATAATGTTGTTGCTTTGGTGTGAATTCTTAGTATATCACTGTTGGACAAATATGCCTTAAATGATGTGACTAAAATTAGAAAATGAATTAGCTGGCAATCTACCATTATTGTTTTTTATTTCAAATGGCTTCTGTATCCAGCTTTCTTCAGTCTCGATAGAGGAACATTTTATGCTTAGGCAAACTACTGGTTTCAAACTTGATTATTTTCGCATATCAAATCTATGTCCCAACTTTCAATGTTTCAGGTCACCCTTTGATTATTGTAAAGGTAAAATGAGCTATTGTCCTCACTGAAGTCATTTCATATTTTTTTTTTTGAAAGACTAGGAGTTACACACTCTCCTTTAGATATACAGGGTGATGGGCCATGGCTCTGTAATAAAGGTGGTCAGTATCCAACATGTTTGGCTTTTTCCCTACCCTCCTTACTGGAGTCTAGGGTCTGGCAGCATAAAACAAAAGTTTTGTAAGCTTTTGTTTCCAACCAGTAGCCCCATTGCTACCGATGGACAAATTAAGCAAGTTCAAGACTTGACACAACAGTGTGGGCCAATCAAGCATCCTATCTTTCCACAAACTGACTAATCCTGAAACACTAAGTTCACCAGAGGCATCTAGGATTTTTGGCTCTCTGGATCCCCATTCTGCTTTGCAGAGGGTTGCTTTATCTTGTGTGAATATTTGAATCTTTACCCTCAATAAAAAAAAAAAGTACTTTCTTCAACTACTGGTTCCTATTGCTCCTGTTTCAGGTGTTCAAAATTTCTCCTCTGCTACCTGTAAGGCAGAGAAAATTAACCCAATCAGGAGCCTTGGCCTGTATCAGAAGCAGGAAATTATGTCAAACAGAGTTATTACTACCTGGTAAACTAACATTAACTATCCAGAGCATGAGCAAAGATTTCCCCATTGCAAGCTTGCGGCTGTGGCTTATGCTACATTATTACTCATTGTACAATCCAGAGGGGAGCTCTTTTGAGAAGATGCAGATTAAAATTAAAGTTGCGTTTTCTATAAGTATTTCATCAAGTACTTTAACTAGCTATTTACCTCTACCTTTATGTTCTTCTCAATTACTTTCAGATCATAATATTCTCAGATCGTGAGTATATATATATATATGTCATCCTCATGAAAACATTTACTACAGTTTACTATACCTTATTTAAATAGGTCATACCATAGTTCAAGCTTCATTATTCTCTCTCTGGGAAAAACTTCATTTCTGTACCAAGAGTGGCTTATCTCTGTTTACATCTTCAGCACCAACGCTTTCTATAGTCTTCCCAACCCCAACTGCACAATACAGACAGTCCTACAGAAATTCTAAATGTCTAAAATGTATAAAGCCAGCCACCCTTTTCTACTATCTTCTTACTATGAGGAGGAATCACTGATATCCAGGTTCTCTAGCTAACAAGGACTTACAGGTTTAGACTGGGTTTACCAGTCATTCCTTCCTAATATTATCACTCTCTCAAAACCTGGAACAGAGCTGTGAAATCATCCACTCTCTGTCTCATACCACCGAAGTTCATATTTGTCAGTTTGCTCCCTGCTTAACCAAATTATGTGTTCCGTGGGGACAAGTATCATGTATATCTTGTTAATTTTACATTGCATTGCTTAAAAAGAGCATCTACTTATAGGAATAAATAGTTGTTGTTAAAAAAATGACTGAGTGTTTGTTATTTTCAAAGTACAGATCAATGGTCTCCTAGGATTCAGAGTCGGCCTTGTCTTTTTAACACTCATTCTCCAGCACAGTATGCAATCCATATGGTGGGAAAGATTAGATTAAAGTAGTTTTGAAATAAAGGAAAAAGAAATGAAAATTATCCTACTGGTTGTTGTTGGTGGTGGTTTCTTTTTTTTTTTTCTTTTTTCTTTTTTCATTGCCTGATATCATAAAACCAGTCAACTTTTTTTTTCTTTCTTTTTTTTTTAATCTCTGGAGTTCTCCAGGTCTTTGTCTCTCTGTCTCTAACATTTTTACACACACACACACACACACACACACACACACACACACACACACACACTACCATCACCAACAATAAGCTCTTACCTTACTACAAACACTTGTGTTTTGAGAACACAATGCAAATAGGAATGAACCTGAAATGTGACACTGACAGGCAAACTGTTACTCTGTCAACTATGAACTCATTATAGGGAATGCAGGATGTGCTTCATGGAGCCATGTGACTTACTAAGCTATCACTCACCTTCCAAGTGAGTACCTTTGGTAATTGGTTGTGTTGACAGAAGCAACCACCATTCTGGATTAAAGCTTCCAATGCGTGCATCATGTGTTGATTGCTTTCTCTGTCAATCCATTCTGCTTGCCAAGTAATGAAATTGAAATGAAACTCTCACAAATTGGTAACGCATCAAATATAAAGTAAGATGGACAGTACATTTCTTCCAACTGAGGAAAGTTACACATGTGCTTTGCCTTCTATCGCATGCTGTCTGAAAAATATGTGGTAGCAAGGGTGAAAAATAATGAAATGAAAAGGGTTTGTGATATTTTTAATATGGGGGCACTATACTGGTTCACACTAGGATAATTTAATACATACAACAAATATAATTTTCAGTTTTTGTTGTGTGTGTGTTTTCTTGGAGATTTGTTTTTGTTATCTTGTCAGCCTGTATGTGGAGAAATAAGTAACTGCATTGTGACCTACAGACAAGAAGGAATGAGCTTTTGGAATGTGGTAAATAGGTTGGAGGATGAAGCAGAATAAAATGGAGACATTTAAACAATACTTGGTTTCAATTTTTTTTTAAAAAAAAAAACTTTAGCCAAATATTTGAGAAAAAAAAGCATTGAATAGAAAGAAGATTAAAGTATATATCAAAAATTAAAAGCAAATTACGTTTTGGGACTTCAATAAAAAGCTGTTTCTTTGACTATTTTCCTCCTGCATTTGCTATTGTAAGCAAAAGGTGGCACCATACAGCGCCCTAATTGTTGGGGAAGTATTTGTTGTAGATAATTTCAGAATAATGTTTTACATCACGGAGAGTATATGGTAGTTTTGAAACTTTAATTTGGATTTTAATTTTTTTTATTATTTTAAAACAATTCAATTTGTTGCCAATTGTCCAAGTGAAACTACAGAACATGTCTTTGAACCTACTGGGAAAATTAATGGTTGCAGTTAAGACACACATTCTAGTTAGGGTTCAGTTTGTGTTCATAAAAGGAGAGTTGTAGGATAATCAACTGAATTGTTTCTAAACATTCTTGCCATTTCTTCTGCTGTGTTCCTGAACATTGGAGAGTATTATGGGTGACCTGTTTACTAGAGGATAGGGAAATGGACTTTGTTCTTCAAAATAGTACCTAAGGGAAATGTTTTGACCTGAGCACTTGTAAACACACACCTGGTGCACTTACACAAATAGAACCTTCAAAAGATGGAGGAAACCCATAATCTATCGTTTTTTGTTAGAAGATGTTTCTGGGGAATAGACATGTTCAAAGAAGCTATTGGCATTAAGGACTGATGAGAGAGAGAAGGTCATTGTCTTCAGTAATGTACCCACTGTTGAGTTATTCGAACTCCAATGGTCGTTTCCAACAAAGCCCAGGAAGGTTGCTCAGATTGAACTCCGTGAGTCACAAAACCAAATAAAAACCAATGGTGTGGTAAGCAAATATAGTCTATAATTCTGTTACTTTATTTTAAAATGTTCCATGTCATTTTGTTATCCTTCAATAAAACTCATGTCATACATCACAGTGAGGCAAATATTTTCCTTTGCTGTCCTTTTCGTGCATAATCCCTCACATCTTTTGTAAAGGCATCCAGATGAGATATTATTCAAAGTGGTCATATGACTAACTGATTTAAAATACCCACGATTTCTCGTTAGATTCTCAAATAAAATCCTGTTGCCCGGGTCCTCCATTTTAGTGGAGGTGACTTAACGTGGATGAGCTGACTATGTAAACATTAGGGGAAAGCATGACCTATAAGGATGAAAGAGCTTGGTCCACAGATTATCTCATAGACAGTACTGTCTTCTTACAGTGGGCCACTCTGTGTGTGCTACACGTGAGAAAGGAACTCTACTTCTATTTACATATATGTGCTGCTATTGCAGCCTTATCATGCAGCCCAAGCTAACATGGAATGTGTAGATCCTTCATACACAGATTCTCAATGGTATAACTGTACTCCTGAAGCTATCACAAACTGCTCAAGTTTCCATTATTTTTGAAATACTATAAACATGGACAATTTTTACATTATACTGAGCAAGGTTAACTAGTTGTCATTATTTTCTAGTGGATTATAAAACACTTGAAACTCTGATTATAAAAACACCAGACCTTTTTTGGTGTCTAATCAAAAGTTGTCAGAAACCTGTTTTTACTACCTAGAATGTCCACCTGAGCTCTGCTCCTGGCCCCCATTCTCTCTGACCCTCCATCATCATTGTCTGACTACGTGTTACTCTATCTTCTGAGTAGTCTGAGATAACACTGCTCCTATAAAGCTTTTCCTGCTGTCGGTCACATCTTGGATAATGACCCCATTATCCAAGTCTTCAATCTGAATCATTCGATTGAAGCATAAAACATTTTACTTTGCATTAGTTTACCTCTTAAGGTTAATGATAAATTCTATGAATCAACAGACAATCACTGACGTTCTATATAGGATTCCCAAAAGATATCTTGATATAAGAATTCAATAAACAGATACATGATTAACATTACTTTTTTTTTGCTGGTTTCAATGTATTGTTTATGATCTCTAGAGGGAATCTTAAATTATAGTCACAAAACAGAAAACAAAACAAAAAATGTACTTTTAGCCAGGTGGTGGTGGCACATGCCTTTAATCCCAGCACTTGGGAGGCAGAGGCAGGTGGATTTCTCAGTTCAAGGCCAGCTTGGTCTACAGAATGAGTTCCAAGACAGCCAAGGCTAAACAGAGAAACCCTGTCTCAAAAAATGCAATTTTATCTAAAATATGAACTAAACACATAAGTTCATTTAAAATGTTGACTGTAGAAATATTAACTGAGATAAAACAAAAATATACTAGCACAGGAATTGATTATTGAATTCAGAAAATTTTAAAACTGTCTTCTAGCATACCCACCTAAGTAGTCACAGGGCATGTGCATTTGAGAAACTAATGTATCTATTGGAGAATCTTGCTCAGGGCATAAGGCCCTCAGTAACCTAGACATATTACTCTGTCAGAGAACAAAGATAATTTCCAGGTGTATCCTTTTGTCCTTGAAATAGTTAGGTTGTTTTGATTGATGGAGGTTTGTGTATTCGGTTATGAATTTCTCATTGCTATAGTCATTCTTCAGGATAATAATATTTCAATGCATGGGTATAAAAGAAGTCCCCCTGGAAGTAATCAGTTTAATGAGGACCAGTCAGTCACTCATTCTGATGAGTTTTCCTCATCTTGGAATGAGGACAAATGTCACAAATGCATTAAACATAGAGAAAGCTGGGCTATGAAACAGCAGAAATTAATTTAATCTCCTGATGTAGCTTCAACTACCTACATCATTCAAACAACAGCAATGCAAAATTAATAGCTTGACATACCTTGGCTTTAAACCTTGAAATATGGTTAGGCAATTTTAACCAATGAAACAAACAAATTCAAATTCAGTCTGTATAAAGGATCCATTAGTGATTGATACAATTAATTAAGGAAAGGAACATAAACTTAAATAATTGCAGCTTATATTCTGTAGATATCAGTCAACTGAAGAGGTTAAAGGACCATGAGAAAGGGAAGAAAGACATGGGAGAAGTACTTATGAAAATTAGAGCCTAAGTATTGATATCAACTGACCATTGCTCATACAGATAGCAGATGACTCACTATTAATACACTTATAGTCACACAAAAGTATTATGCCAACCAATTTTTGATAACATCAATTTTTTTTTAAGCTCTACAATTATATCACCATGGCAGGAAGAAATATAGTCAATAAGATCCCATGTTTCCCCTAAGGTCCTCAGTGGACTAATGGCACTCCGTACAACAATCTACTTCCCTGATAGAAATATGACACTGCTATCAGAGATTTTGTGCTGAGTTTGCTCCCACAATTTAGTCAAAACAATATTAAAATATTACAATACGAAACAAAACATATACTTAGAATATTAAAACAATTTGTTATTATTCTTTTAGCTGATACTAGTGTTTTATTTAAAAAAAGAACTTGTTCAGAATATTCTTTACATTTACGTATGTCTAGTATCTAGAAGCTTGATACTATAGTGACAGCCTTTTAATAACTTATCTAGTTTCATCTCAGATATTTTGCCTAAGCTATAAACTTGATAACATATTATCTCACTAAAATATTAAAAAGCAGGACTCACCTCCAATAAAACTGTACATGCCATGTTTTTAAAAGGTAATTCTAAAGTAATTTAACTACAAACTAATGCTCACAGATGCAGAATAAAGTAGAAAATAAAAGTTAGAAAGTAGTTACTTGAACAGCTTGATTTAAATACAAAAGAATATCTCATTTATTTTTAAATAATTAGACACAAAATTTATAAAGACACTTTATGACACAAAAGCAGAAGACATTAATATCTCACTAACTTTGTGAATTAGAAAATATTTAGAGAAATTATAAAAAATAAAATAGGGGCTGGATAGATAGCTCACCTGTTAAGAGCACTGGCTCTTCTTCCAGAGGTCCTGAGTTCAGTTCCCAGCAACCACATGGTGGCTCACAATCATCTGTAATAGGATTCAATGCCCTCTTCTGGTGTGTCTGAGGAGACCCACAATACACTCACGTACATAAAATAAATAAATCTTTTAAAAAATAAAAATAAAAATAGGCAGCTTGTGCTCATACTTCTCTAAAGTGTCTACAGATTCAATGTAATATGTATCAACACTTTAGTAATATTTTCCACAGAAATATAGTAAAGTAATTGTAAAATGTTATTGAACTATAAAGGACTTCTATAGTAAGATAAATATTACACAGGAATAACAGAGACCTACATGTTCAAATACTTGACTTTACACCAGCAATCTACACCAAATAAAATAACATAATACTGGGAGAAAACCTGACATCTTGAGGAATAAGGCAGAAAAAAAATGTCTAGAAATAAATTTATCAAGTGTGGTTTGACAATGATGCCAACAACATAGCATATGAGAACAATGAAGATTCTTTTCAGGAAATGGTATTGGGATAATTAGAGTCCTACTTGAAGAAGGATTAACAGGACTGATCTCTGACACACCGTGCACACATATCAACATAAAATACATTCAATGTATTAGAAAATGCTCGTAATTCAGAACTCCAGAACATTGTTATGGCAAGAATAAATTGTTGGAGAAAACATCTCAGATGCTAAGGTACCAAAAGGGAGAAGGAAAGGAAGGCTACACTAAACAAAACCCGAAAAGCAAGACAAAAATGCAAAGATAAGCATGAAGTCACTGCTATAAAAAGACAACATGAAAGACTGGGAAGATTTGAGCGATGCGTATCTGAAAATGGTGGTTTTAGTTTTGTTTGTTTGTTTTATTTTTTGTTTTGTTTTTTTCTGTTTGGCATAATGAATGATCAGAGAACAGAAGTGATTGTGTTAGTATGGTGGTTGTTCATAAAAATGGTAGCAAATTCTTGAAAGTGGGAACCTGCAGTTCTCAATTCTAAGCTAAATTCAGCAATCTAGGTGTTCCCTTTCCGTTTTAGATCAAGGAGAAATGTCATCTCTTTGGCTTTAGAGATGGTTTTATTGTTAATTTAGTCTAAGTCTAATTAGATTTCTTGGCAACCACATTTCACAGTTGATTCTTATTATACCCATGAGAAAATATCACCTCTATGTCTCTTTGAATGTGCTGCAATTAAAGCATATGAATATACCTGATTCATGTAAGCCTTTCCCTTTGCTTTCTTATTTGTGGCCCATGATTCAGAAATTACAATTACAAGCAACATTTAAGGGTGATAAGCAGGACTGTATTTTCCTGCTTTAATAAAAATAAGTCAGTATCCCCATTTTGTATGTGTGGCAAAGTAAATTAACCATATTGACTTAAGTTTATATTATTTTACTATATAGTTTTTAAAAATTTTATTGTTGAGCATCTTGCACATTAAGACATAATAAAATGAGAAGCAAATTGTTACTGGAGGAACTCACAAACGTCAATGATGTTTATGTTTTGTGAACTTGCATTCACAGGCTGTGATTTTAGAGCTTTCTCTAATTGCACAGTAATGTTTTAATGTAGTAAAAATTACCCCAGATTTTAAGATGGAACTAAACACATCAAAAATGTTTGCCATTAAAGAAAAATTCCATTTGTGTTTTCAACAACACCATCTCATTTCCATGGGCTCAGATATCCTAACCAGCTGAATATGTGCTGCTCTATATATGTCTCTTCTCTTTCAATATGTGCTCTGTGTGTGTGTGTGTGTGTGTGTGTGTGTGTGTGTGTGTGTGTGTGTGTGCGTGTGACTGAGTGTGCATGCACATGTGGCTATATTCATGCCATATATTTACAGGTCAAATGAAAATTTTCAGGACTGATTTATCTTCTTCCAACAGCAGATTCTATGGCTAGCACCCATGTCCTAAGAATTATAAGCAAGCGCCCTTACTTTCTGAACCAACTATCCTGCCTCATTATTAACTATTTCTACTGTCTTGTTTATTACAACATTTGCTTCAAACCTAGAGTGCCAAATGGATTATGTGGACTATAAATACTGAATATTTAAAATGCATACAAATTAGTTCCAATATTTCCACTATGTGAAATCATAAGATAAAACATTTTTGTGACTACTGTAGGTCTTCTAAAGAAATAATTTAAGTTCCTTGTGACTGTGGCTATAAAGCATAACTTATATATCACCTTACAAATGAGTGCTCACTACTCATAGGATTATGTCTCCAGTGATGCAGAGATTATTAGCACAGTTGGTAAAATTAAAACTGCAGTAATAATGGAACAATGGCAGCTAGAGTTTGTGGAGTAATCCTGAGGATTAAAATCATATAAAATATTTTATATACTACATTTAATCTTTTCAATACCAGTGTGAGTTTAATTACAATAGTTTTCCAATTTTACAGGTGAGGAAACAGATTTGTTGAGTTGCATAACTTTTTCAATATCACAGATATGTAAATTTTACTGTTTTAAAATATTTAACTTGGTTATTCATTGGCAAAGTTAAAAAAAATACAAGCAGTCAAGCAAACAAACAAAAAACCCTCATTGTTCTAAAATTGTTTATCCATTTTGATACTTAATTAAGGGAATTTTTTTTTTTTTTTGGTTACCATACAACACTAATATTGCTTCTCCACCCAGACCAGATCAGCAGGATCCAATACCCTCACATACACCATAGCCTACCTGTCTCCCAGGAGGTCTACAGTAGACTAGGGACACAGTTGAGACTCCTCTCAAATAACCATGAGAGTTGGGACATCTACAGAACCACCCCCAACCCCAGCCCACACTGAGCTTTATCTTTGTTCTGGTCTGTTTCTTCACCTGGACCACATAGCCTCACATATCCTACAGCCTGACTGTCTCCCAGGAGATCTCTAGTAATGAGAGATACAGGAGATATGCTGTAACCAGGGACACTGGAGATCTGCCTTAACAAAGGGAACAGTCTTTCTGGTTTATACCCCCATCTGTAACTGGGGCAGATCCTACCCCTAGTACACAAAGCTTGCCTGTCTCTCAGGAGGTTTGTCCTAATAAGGAACAAAGAAGGTCAGCGCTAATCAGAGACAGAGTAGGCCTGCTCTAACCAGATACACAGGAACCATGCCCACCCCCCAACCAGAGACAGCACTACCTGTCTCCTAGGAGGCTGGATCTAACCCATGTCAAAGTGCTCTACATGCCTCCAAGGCATGTAGTCACACAGTCCAGTTGACACAGAGATAAACACTGGTTGAAATGCAAGCAACAGAAGCCAATGTAATTTGGTAACATTAGAACACTTTTCTCACAGCACAGCAAGCCCTAGAAACCTTAACATAGCTGAAAAGCAAGATTCTGACCTAATATCTCATCTCATGAAGATGATAGAAGCCTTTAAGGAGTTTATAAATAACTCCCTTACAGAAATACAGGAAAACACAGGGAAACAGGTAGAAGCCCTTATAGAGGAAAACAATAAAGTCCTTAAAGAAATATAGCAAAATACAATCAAGCAGGTAAAAGAATTGAACAAAATTGACCAAAACCTAAAAATGGAGATAGAAACAATATAGAAAACACAAATGGGGCATCCCTGAAGATAGACAACTTATGAAAGAGATCAGTAGCTAAAAATGCAAGTATTTGGTTCCCCTTTTTAAGAAGGAATGAAATGTCCACCTTTTGGAACCAAATACCCACAGAAGGAGTGGCAGAGATTAACTATGGAGCAGAGACTGAAGGAAGGACAAGCATATAGCTATCTCCTGAGAGGCTCTGACAATACCTGACTAATACAGATGTAGAGGCTCACAGCCATTCATTGAACTGAGTACATGGTCCCCAATGAAGGAGTTAGAGAAAGGTTCTATGGAGCTGAAGGGTTTGCAGCCCCTTAGGGCGAACAGCAATTACTAACTAGTATCCTCAGAGCTCCCAGGGACCCAACCACCAATCAAGGACTATACAGAGTGGGATTGAATGTACTGGCAGCAGGTATATAGTAGAGGATTGCAAATTCGATCATCAATAGGAGTAAAGGACCTCGGCCTTGTGAAGGTTTTGTGCCCCAGTGTAGGGGAATGCCAGGGCCAATAAGTGGGAGAGGGTGGGGTGGCAGGCATGGGGAAGGGGAAGGCAAAAGGGGTTTGTTCTGCTTTTGTTTGTTTGTTTGTTTGTTTGTTTTGGAGGGGAAGATGGAAAAGGGAAAATGTACATGTAAATAAAGAAATTCTCTTGTCAAATAATTATCAAAATACTAAATGAACAGAATGATGAAAGAATATTAAAAGCTGTAAGGACAAAAGACCATGTAACATAATAAAGGCAAGCCCATATGAATTACATAAGATTTCTCAAAAAGATTGTAAAAGCTAGAAGATCCTAGACAGTTGTCATCCAGACCCTCAGAGAACACAAAGGCCAGCCCAGGCTACTATATCAAGCAAAACTCTCAATCACCATAGAAGGAAAAAACAAGATATTCCATGATAAAACCAAATTTAAATAGTATCTTTCTACTAAGCCAGCTGTACAGAGGATAGTGTAAGGAAAACTCCAAAACAAGGAAGGTATCTATACCCAAGAAAGCACAAGAAAATAAACATTTCACAAAAAAACCAAAAGAAGAGAATCACACCTACATATTATACAAGCTCTAGCAACAAAAATAAGAGAAAGGAACAATCATCAGTCTTTAATATCTCTGAACATCAATCGAATCAATTCCCAATTTTTTTAAAACAAAAAAAAAACAGGCTAGAAGACTAGTTACATAAACAGGATCCAACATTGTATTGCATACAAGAAACATACCTCAGTGACAAAGAGAGACACTACCTCAGATTAAAGAGCTGAACTTTTTTTTCATGCAATAATCCCAAGAAATATGCTAGAGAAACTATCCTAATATCAAATAAAATAGGCTTTCAACCAATAGTTATTAAAGGGGATGAGGAAGGGCACTTTATATTCACCACAAGAAAAATACACCAGGAGGAAATCTCAATTCTGAATATCTATTCCCCAAATTCAAGGGCATCCACATCAGTAAAAGAAACTTTAGTAAACCTCAAAATGCACATTCAACCTCAAACAATACTAGTGGGAGACTTCAACAGTCCATTCTCACCAATGGACAGGTCCTAGAAACAGAAACTAAATGGAGAAACAGTGAAAGTAACAGAAAATATGAACCAAATTAATTTATCAAGTATCTACAGAACATTGGACCCCCAAACAAGACATACCTTCTTCTCAGCACCACATGCAACCTTCTGCATAGTTGACCATATATAATTGGTCCCAAAACAAGCCTCAACAGATTCAAGAAGATTGAAATAAGTTCATGCATTCTATCAAATCACCACAGACTAAGGTTGGTATTCAAAAACAACAAAAACAACCGAAAGCCCCAATACTCGTGGAAACTGAACAATGCTCTGCTCAGTGATAACATGGTCAAGGAATAAATCAAGAAAAGAGTTAAGGCATTTTAGAATTTAATGAATTTTTTTCTTGATTTTTCATTGTAATTAAAATTAAGGCAGAACATATCCAAACTTATGGGACACAATGAAAGCAGTAGTAAGAGGAAAATTCAGAGCACTAAGTGCCCCTTCATGAAGAAATTGGAGAAATTTCATACTAGCAAATTAAAAGCATACCTGAAAGATCTAGAACACAAAGAAACAAACACACCAAAGAGGAGTAGACTGCAGGAAATAGTCAAACTCAGGACTGAAATCAACCAATTATAAACAAAGATAATTATGCAAAGAATAAAAAAAAAAAAGCTACTTCTTTGAGAAAATCAACAGGATAGATAAACTCTTAGCCGAACTAACTAAAAGGGACAGAAACAGTATCCAAATTAACAAAATCAGAAAGGAAAAGGGAGACATAATAACAGAAACTGAGGAAATTTTAAAAAAAGTCATCAAAACTTACTCAAGAAAACTGAAAAATTAGATGACATGGTATCTAGACAGATACCATGTACCAAAGTTAAATCAAGATCATGTGAACTATCTAAACAGTCCCATAACCACTAAGGAAAGAGAAACAGTCATTAAAAAACAAAACAAAACAAAAACAAGACAAAAAAAATAAAAAAAGAAAAGCCCAGTACCATATGGTTTAATTACAGAATTCTACCAGACTTTCAAAGAAGAGGTAATTAATAATTATACTTCTAAAACTATTCCACAAAATAGAAACAGAAGAAACACTACCTAAGTCTTTCAATGAAGCCACAAATATATCAAAGTATATTTGATACCTAACCACACAAAGACCCAATAAAGAAATAAAACTTCAGATCAATTTTGCTTATGAATATTGATGCAAAAATATTCAATACAGTTCTTGCAAACTAAATCCAAGTACACATCAAAGCCATCATTCATTATAATCAAGTAGGATTCATTCCAAGGATGCAAGGATGGTTCAATATATGAAATCTATCATCATAATATACTATATAAACAATCTCAAGCAAAAAGTCACATGACCATTTCATTAGATGCTGAAAATGCTCTTTGATAAAATACAACCGTACTTTATGTTAAAAGTCTTGAAGAGACCAGGGATTCATGGGACATAACTAAACATATTAAAAGCAATAGACAGCAAACCTAGACTCAACATCATATTAATGTAGACAAACTAGAAGCAATCCCAGTAAAATCAGAGAGAAAACAAGATTTCCAATTCTCTCCATATATATTCAATATATGACAATGGGGAGAGGGAATTAAAAGAGTCCACCTCCAGTAGACAGACAGGGCCTCAAGTGGAGGGACTGGGTTACTAACCCACAGTCAGAATTTCTGACCCAGAATTTTTACTGTCTAAAAGAACTGCAGGGACAACAATGAATAAAAGATTGAAGGAAAGGTGGTCCAGTGACAGGCCCAACTTGGGATACATCTCATGGTGGGGCACCAAGGCCTGACACAATTACTGATGCAATTATGTTCTTTTAGACAGGAGCCTAGCGTGGCTGTCCTCTGAGAAGTCCATCCACCAGCTGACTATGAGAGATGCAGATACTTACACTCAACCACTGGACTGAACTCTGGGACCCTTGTGGTTGAATTAGGGGAAGGACTCAAGAACCTGAAGTGGAGGGTGATCTGATAGGAAGACCAGCAGTCTCAACTAACTGGGAGCCCTGGGAGCTCCTAGAGACTGAGCCACCAGCCAAGCAGCATAAATGGGCTGGTCTGAGATCCTTGGCACAAACATAGCAGAGGACTGCCTGATCTGGCCTCTATGGCTTCAGATACTCATAATCCTTGAGAGACTTGAGGCCCTAGGGAAGGGGGATGCCTGGTGGTGGTTGGTAAGGGGTGCACCCTCTTCCCAGAGAGGAAGAAACAGAGAGACTGTTTGCCTTTCAGCAGGCTGAAATCTAGTATGATTAGCCGAATTGCAAATGAATACCCATATAACAGCACAGGTACAATGGGGAGGAGGAATGTGATGAGGAACTGTGGGAGGATTGGCTGGGAGGAGGGACAATAGCTGGAACATAAATACATAAAATAATTCAAAAAAGAAGTAGAACTGTAAAAAAATAACTTCTATGGAGAGTGTTTACATTTTAAAAATAAGTCATTTTAGTTGAATAAGCCCTGAAATTCTAGAATACAAATGTCACTAATAATACACATGAAACATTTCTTTGTAAATAATAACTATTCTTTTTAAAGAGTAGAAAACACAATAGAATATGATATTTGAGATCCTGAAATTTATAAATAATAAATAATTATAGTATTGATCATAGGACTGGCAGGTACCCTAGTAAACACGACTCTCCACTCAATGATATGGGCTCAAAGCTCTGCCATTACCATATGCTTTGATTTATAAATTTTAATTCTGACAGAACAAACAATCCATTGTGTCTTGGCTGCTCTAATTACTTCCTAATTGTAGAGCTTGTCTTACCCCTTACCTTATGCCTTTTCTTCATTTTTTTCTAAAAGTGTAACTATTTTGAAGTATAGTTCATAGTAGTAAAGGACATCATTTATGTGTCCTGTTATAAAGCTAAAATTTAAGGCTCTTAGATGGACTTTGTCCTTCCAAAAACAACCTTTTTACTCTGTAATGAGGCAAATGCAATGATATCAGCGACTATGTCATGTTACTCTGAATGTTAAGATATATACATCATAGAAACTATTCCCAAGGGAAAATAAATCTGCTTTTATTTTTATATTCATGATAAATGACTTAATTGGCTATAAATTTCTATGTATGGCAACTCAAGTTTTTTCACATACAGTTCCTATTAACTCATGTAATTATATTTAAACTTAACTCTAACTCAACTCAGTCCAACACCTACTTACACAGTCTCAATAGTGAACAGGTTTAAAAAGAAAAATGGAAAAGAAAGAAGGAAGAAAGGAAGGAAGGAAGGAAGGAAGGAAGGAAGGAAGGAAGGAAGGAAGAAAAGAAAGAGAAAGGAAGAAAGAGAGAGGAAGAAAGAAAGAAAGAAAGAAAGAAAGAA